>VWZW01006289.1:5610259-5844593 GCA_013397115.1 Edolisoma coerulescens
GAGGCGGGCGGGGGCTCCGCGCCGCCGGTGCTTTGTGAGCCGGCGGTACCGGCCAGAGCCGGGGCAGCGGTGCCTGGCGTGTGCGAGGCGGCTGCCGGGGGCGGCCGTGCCAGGGCCGGCCGGGCGGGGGGCTGGGGGCGGCCGTGATGCTGTAGCGCCCGGCGCTCGCAGGGCGTGCGCCTCAACTTGTGTTCCAGTGCCTTCTTCAAAGAAAAAAAAGCTGTTGGTGGGGTTTTTTTGTTAGGTTTGGGGTTTTTTTTAATGGGTTATGTTGGCATTTTGCCGTTTGGGAGTTTTTTCGTTTTTCTGGGTTTTGTTTTTTGGTTTTTTGGGTTTTTTTTTTTGTTTGGTTTGGGTTTTTTTAATGGGAGGCGGGGGAGCAGCCCTGCGGAGCCGCTCTTTACCAGCATCAAGTTAAGGTAGGAATTGACCTAGGCCGAGACATCCCGTACAGCCGAAGTTTGGCCCCTGGGTAAATAATCCCTGCGGCGTAATTTCGGTATTGTGCAGGTAGCGGTGAGACTACAGGAAGCAGTATTAAAATGCAAATTTGCAGTTGCGTGGCTTTTTATTTCATTGTTTGGTTTTGGTTTTTTTTTTTTTATTCCTCCTCCGTGCCGCTGCCTCGCCTCGCACAGTGAGCAGTAAGTGTTCGGTATTCAAAGGGCATGGCCCTTGTCTTAGGCTTTCGGTAAGATCTGGGTCACTTGCTGCAGGAAGAAATACCGTCAGAGGCTCACCTAATAAGGGGCTGGCCATTTCTGTCACTTCCATCACTGTAACACTTCACCTTTTAAAGCTGTTGTTTTGGAAGCCTAACAGTCTTCGGTACCTGTTAACATTGGCAATTATGATCCACTAATATCGAGCCTCTTGGGTCAAGGTGCTTTAGATCCAACTTTGATTTAATTGCGTTCTGAGTGAAGTTCTTCGTTGCACTGCCCTGTTGCTGTCCAGATACTTAACACAAGATATGTATGGCCTGACTTAAAAAACATCGGAATGTGCCACATGTTACATATCTGGCAGCCCAAGAATTCATAGTGGACTCCAGCAGAAAAGGTTTCTACTCTTTAATTAAGTTGTCCAGTATGTATTCAGTGGTTACTGATAAATTGTTGCTTGAGCTGAAAGAGGGAGAAAAGTTTTGTGTCATTTGCCTCATTTAGGTTGTATGTAGGGCTTCCTCAATAAATTGCATAGTTGTAAAGATTTCCTTTCCATGTACCGTACTTTGTTCCTGAAGTCATGGTTAATATGCAGTTAACGAGGTAGAAGTCTTTCAGGGAGCAGACAAAAGCATAGAAAGCACTTTTTCATATGGACTAGGATTGTCTCCAGTAATAACAATGAATGTTGCTTTCTACTTGGTTATTTATAAGAAATTTTAAAAATACTGGTGGGAGAGGAGAGCAGACTCTATTTTACAGTTTTTGCAGAATTGAGTCTCGTAGGAGCTACTAGCCTTGCTGATCTGCTGTTAGTCCTGACAGACCTTGAGGTGCTTCATCAGGGAAGTGACTGGTTGCAGAACCTGCCTTCTGTGTGTGTAGAACACACCTGCCCTGATAGGTATGAGATGGGAGCTTTGCCATTGGATTTCAAGAATTTGTTCTTTTCAGTGAAGATGAGGTGACGTGTTTAAACTTCTGTAGTTTGTCACAGTGCACAGGCCAAAGGAACAGCCTCCTCACCAAAGACTCGGACTTGCTTTTGAAGCTTTTTTAAGCTTTCACTGATATACAGTGGCACAGAGTTCTTTAACCCAACCTCCCTTCAGTCTTCGTGTTGCAGTTTTATGTGGGAAAAAGCCCATAAGCTGGCATATGAGCTGTGGTAGATTTTTTCTTTGCATTAGTCATGCTTTTCCAGCCTCTTCGGTGATTAAAAGTTGTGCTTGAGACAGAAGCTGTTGAAGCAGAGCTGTGGAACTGCTCCACTTGAGAAGAAATGCTCTCCAGGTGAATTACAGAAGTGCACATTCTCTTCCCTACAGCCCTGGACAGCTACGGAGGGCTCGGTGTGAACTATTGCAGCTGAACTCACTTCCTGTTCAGCTGTAGGCACGTATTGTGTCACAGGCTTTTCTGTCTGTCCTGTGAATCTAACGGGGGGTTCTGGGATTGCACAGCCTATGGAATGTAGGTACAAGAAGTAGGGAACCCAGGGCATTGGGAGACAAGACTGCTTTGTCCAGTGGTCTGTTGTCTGTTGCTGATGGTCTGCCAGATAGCCCCATTATCTTCGCTACAACCTCGTCCTGCAGTCTGCAAGAGGTTAGATTAGCTTTTTTATTCATTAATGCAGCTCTAAAATAGAGGCTTTTTAGCATGTTCCGGCCCGAGACTGTGGAAGTGAAAGAAAGGTAGAAAATACAGAGGGTAAAACAAACATGAGGAGGAAGAACAACAGCAAAAATAAATCCATTTGGCTGTCAAGGAACTGTTCACATCATCTTTCACTGGCTTTATAAAAACTGGGTGATTACAGGAGTGTAAAAGCAGTAAGGCTGCTTCAGAACTGAGTCTCATCAGTAGAAACGATGGCTATTTTACGCTGATCTGAGGGCGACAGTAGGGGTCATTCTTGAAGCTACCTGTTTTATTTCAGTGCTATAATAAAAAGATTCTTTCTGTGAGAAAGACAGACGTGATTTTATTAACCATGGATTTTGTTCATACTAACGTCTTCTGGGTACCTGTTGTGTAAGTCCAAGATCTTCATTCTTGTTACCAGTTCAGAACAGGCAGAAGCATTACTGCAGCTGTCACTAAGCATCTGTAGCTTTTTTCCCTGCTACTTCAAAACACAATACAATACCATTTTCTTCCAGTGTTTCTGGCCTTTTTATTTCACCAGTGCTGGTGTTCATTTGGTGCCTTGGTGAGCTGATTTGGCTCATTAAGCTGGCGTATCATTGTGTTTTTCTATGTTCTGATTATTTTCTTTTGCTGAGATGGCTGGGTTTTTTCTCACTAATGAGCTATATTGGCTCATTGCTAACTCACATAAGTGCTAGAGCTGACTCAAGGGGAGGATTGAGGAGAGAGTAAACAGGACCACTCTTTCTCAGCAGTGATCTGTTAGATTGGCTTAGCTGCACAGGAAGATTTCTCCTCCTGCATTTATCTGCATGAATGTGTCTGTTGGGGAACTTGCAGAGTGGGAAGGTGGGTAGTGAGGGAATTGTTGAGGGATGAATTCCTAGCTCCTTCACTGCCATCTTTGGTGAGTTGAGCTATAGGGATGATAATAGTGAGGAAGTACAAGTTTGGGGCAAGATGTAATCTTTATCTCATATGTGTAAAAGAAAAATCAAAACCTCTACCGTGTCAAATAGTATTTTCTTTTCTCAGTATGTGACCACTGCTTTGTAACAAGTCATGGAAATTTTGTTGTGAATTAACTGTTTTCAGTGATGTTTCTCACTGTATTGCTAATTTCCAGGTTGCATTTTTTCAGGTTCCCTGTGCGTGAGAGCTATAATAGTGTATTTCAAGACAAGAAGCAGACCTAAAGAAGCAGAAACAAGGGTACTCTGTGATTCTCTTGCTCAGTGCTTAGATACATAGGACTAGATATTTTGGAGAACTTGGAACTTGAGTTCATATTTTATACCTTCATTCTGAGGTCACACTTAAATCTGAATCCAGTCTCGCTAAACAAGGAGAACATATGATACCTATTTAGTTTAAGTGACTTACCTTACCTCAGATTTAAGCCCTTCCAATGGAAGAATGGAGATCAGTTTCCCAGGGCAGCCTTCCTCTACAAGCTGTCCATGGGTCTTTCACAGTATACACTGCAGCTTCTGAGAAACCAAGCTGGGTGCTGTAGACCAGCAGGTGTTAAATAAGCTGCAGTCAACCCCCTCTTGAGATTTCTTTGGTCATGAGCTGAACGCCTCAAAGTACAACTCCAGGTGGACCTTTAGGGGTTTTTAAATGTGTCTCAAAACACAAGTGCTTACATCTGACTTACTGCCAAACAGAATTTTTAATTTTAATAGAAGACATGTCTCTGTGAACATCCCAAATATGTAGAAATGTGATCACTGAAATAGTGTCCGCATAAGGTCAGAACCAGAGCGTTTGTCTCCTGCATTCTGACCTCTGATAGTGGCCAGTGGGGACAGGATCCTCTCCTTTTTTCTGTCTGACACTGGCACTATTGCTGTACGTAGGTTTTACAGGATAGAAGCTTTCTTACTTGGTAAGGTATCTCAATGTAGATATAGACTGAACTGTTTTTCAAATGTTAGTGTCTTTCTTGATTCCTAACCTTGTTCAGGAGGTAGACATACTTTTCTCTCCTGCCAAATTTCTTGTGTGAGCAGGTACTGAACTACTACCTTTTAAAAAGAGTCTGGTGTCACAGCCAGACCCTGTACATTTGGTGCATTTGCTTCTTGCTGACCATTACCATCCCTGCTGTCTCTGGAAGATCAAGAGGCCTTTTTGGCACATTTATGCCATCCTTCAGGACTTTATGGATGCAACTTCTGCTTCCATTCTGTGGCATGGCACTAAAATGATCCTTTGGTACAAAGGATTGGTACAGAGAGTCAAGGGATGGAATACCTCACTACCAGTCACCTGCCATTCAGCTTTGCCCTCGAGCAGGAGAAGACTTGGAGGAGTGGGAGGGAGGGAGGGGGGAGGTATGAATTCCAGAGTCTGTGTCCTCACCTGCATTTTTTCCCCCTTATTTCTAAGTGGCTTGTCCTTCTCATTTTACAAACTTAGAAGGCAGCTGCTCTCATCTCCAGAATCCTCCTCTATTTGCTGCCAGATGTAGTGGTCTTGTCTGAGGATGCAGAGTTGTGTGAGTTGGTGTAACTTTGGTGCTCATCTGACCATTTTAGTGTGGGAAGTTTTACTGGGATTCATCTGGGAAACTAACCTTTCTAAAGGGAAAAAAAATATTTTTCTGTCTGTTCTGCAAACTAAAGGAGGCTACACAGGGACTGGAATCTTGTTCTGGAGAGTGAGGTCATGGTTGTTACAAGATGATATTGCCAGTCTGAACCATCACTGTAAAATCCAACTGCAGTGGGCTGGTAGCTTAGGGCTCGAAAGTGATATCTTGGGCTTTTCTCCTGCAGTGTGTTCCCTGCACCTACCCTAGATTTACAGATTTGTGCACCTACAGAGTGAGTTGGTTGTTGAGCTGTTTTGGGAAGTGAGAGGAAGTGGAAAGTGAGCTGCATGATGACTAGATCTGCATCAGGGAAGAGAAGAATATGAATTAAGCTTTCCACAGCAGCCTGGAGATGCATCAGATTAAGCCCAACATGAGACAGCACCTTATGCCTTGTTACTCATCCTTGCCCAGCTATTGTGGTGTTGAAAAGCGTGCTTTTTTTAACCTTATCTGGCATATCTGGAATTGAATCGTATTCTGCTGTTTCTACCATTAGATATTTTTAAGTTAAGAGCTGGTATCAGTTTCTAGGAATCACTGACCTTTTCAGTCCGAGATTGTGTTAGAATAATGCTTTTTTTGTTATTATTATTTTGCAGATTGCCTTCATGACCTTGACTCTGTTTCCTATCCGACTCTTCTTTGCTGCTTTTATGATGTTGCTGGCCTGGCCTTTTGCGTTCATCGCTTCAATGGGATCTGACGAGCAAGAGCTTGAAAAGCCCCTCTCCTGGTGGCGAAAGTGAGTCACTGATGTGGTGAAATACTAAGAGAATCATTATATAGTTCAGCAGTTTGAAATAGAGGAGATGGGAAATACCTTTTACCTATCTCAGAGGTCTACTTTTCTCTTCAAAAACAAAAATATAAAAATTATTAAACACTTTCCTCAGGTGGGAAACTAGAAATGCCTCAACTCTTTGATTTACCAGGTGATCTAAGAACTACACTGGTAATCTCTGGCTTCTTATCTTTATTGAGGATGTAGTGTGAAGCTTTGTTGTGGCATCTTCAATTGCATGTATTCCTGTAATGTCAACTTCTGGTTATAAAGATTGACTCTATGGAATGTGCTCAGATTTCATATTCTAAATTGTTGTTTTAAACTGCTTCACCCCATTGTTTTCTTCCCATGATGAACTGACAAAACTTGTGTTGATTCCCTGAGGGCTCGCCCCATACTTTGGTGCTTATTAAAAGTCTGTGTTTGCTTTGATATTGCAATGCTAATTAAGGTAGAATGTAAGACGGTGTCCTCCCATCCATGAAGACTGCCATTTGAGGAGAAGGAAAGGAGGGGTATATCACCTCTTCTGTAGACAACTTTAAAATTAGGAGCTGGCACTAGCATGATGGAAGCTGATTGTGTTTTGCATCACAGGAGGGAAAGTTGAGAACCACAGGGGCACGTCACTTTACATTTCATTTGGAACGATATCAATACAATAACTAATGGAATAATTGGCTGCCTTCAGTCTTGCATACAGTCATTTTGAATCTTTTTAGATTCTCCCTTCCCCATTTAATCCAATTTTCAATGTTACCCTGCTCTCCAGCCTCCAGTCCCTGTAAGTGTTAAAATTTGTGGTGTTTGATTTTTGTATTCTGTTGGTTCAAAGTTTCTTTTTTTCATGACTGTCGGACAGTTTAAAAAAACAGACAAAAAAAACTCCACAAAGACAAAAAAAACTTCCCCACCCCAGAAAAAAAAAAAAATCCATAAGAAACAAATCCAAATCACTTTAGGAGGAGATGGGCAAAATGGAAGTTAAACATTTCCATATGTATTCTGTAGGCATTCCTGTATTTGGGAATCTGCGCCCTACATTTCTCCCCTATTTTGTTTGGGTAAACTTGAAACCAAGAATCAGGGTAAGTGCATTCTAGCAATATCCTAATAGCATATTTCAGGACTCAATTTATTAGAGTTTTTTAAGGTTTTACTAGAAAACCTTATTAAGCATTGTGCAGAAGAAACTTAACAGTCATACTCTGAATAAAAATTAATGATGAACTAAATGCCAGTCTTGGAGACTAGAATGAATTAATGTTCAGGTGTAAAATGAAATTGAGCAGCATCTTACCTTGAAAGTGGTTTTAAACCAGCTAAGAAAGAGAAAAAGTGTGTGCAGCGTTCCAGCTCTGTTTTAGGCATCATATCCTATCAGAACTTTTGTCATGCGTGTAATGTTTTTCTTTTCATTATTTTGAGGTGTTCCTGTGGCAGCATAACTGTTTTCCCAACTCTTTACAGGATAGTGGATGTTTTGTTGAAAGCAATAATGAGGATGATGTGGCTTGCTGGTGGATTCCACTGGATAAATGTAAAAGGCAGACGGGCATTGCCAGCAGAAGCAGCAATATTAACGGTGGCTCCCCATTCCTCCTACTTTGATGCCATTCCAGTAACTATGACCTTCGCCTCCATTGTGATGAAAGCAGAAAGCAAAGATATTCCTGTTTGGGGAAGTAAGTTGGTAGATACTTAATTTTTTAAGACCAATTAAAAATGATTGCTTAGGAAGTTCAGTGAGTATGTATGAGAAGGACTGAAACACAAAGGAAATTTTGCTATAATATATGGTGAGATTTTTATACTTTTTTTACTAGTCTACTCTGAATGTCAATAGGAAAAATGGGGGGGGGGGGCAGGCAGGCAGCAAAGTTGTTCTTTTTTCCCCCTTTCTCCAAAACTGAATCACTGTATGGAGTCAAAACAGTCCTACAGAACTCATGGTTTAATTTGCAGTGAAATTGCAACATTTTAAGACCTGACAGATGGAAAAGCAAATTAGGATGGGGCTATGGAAGCAAAGACTGATGCTAGCGAGGAAGTCTGCTAAGACTTGGTGCGATTTGGGGTGCCCTCCCAGAAATGTGTTTTAGGAATGTTGTCTGCTCTGGATGCTACCCTGCCTTGAGGGAGTGCTGCTAATCCTTCACGCATCAGTAAGTTTGTTTCAGGCGGAGTGTGAGAGATGAGCAAGAGCAAATTTGGGTTTAGTCATGAGTAAAGCAGATGCCTGAGTCAGTAGTGCTTGAATACTATCTTTGGAATTATTCATGTAAGTTCTCAAAAATGTTTGAGCGACAAATGTTTGATTTTTGGTGCAGTTGTGACAGGAAAAAAATTGTGTAAGCTTTTGGGCTTGTAGACTTCTAACCAAAGTCTCTGTGGAAGTGTTTTGGAGAAACCCACCATCCCAAGTCTAGCGACCAGCAAAGTTCAAAGAATATCCCTGTGTCTCGTTGTGTAGATTTTTCTGGGTAATATAAAAGTGACAGAAGATTTTACTTTGGCCGTGGATAGGACTTTTAAATTAAAAAGTCTAAACAAAAGCTTTGAGTTCCTTTGCAACTAAGTGGAATCAGGCTGTTGGTGCTGACATCCTTCTAAAATTTAATTAGACAATGTGTTTTTAAGGTCTTATTCAAAGCCAGAAGCTGAGACGTGGCTTTGTCACAAAGGGTGAGTGGCTAGATATGGAAGTTTCGTTTAAGGGATCTTGTCATATAAGGGTCTGCCTGTTTGAGATGAAGCTCAGGTCACATCTGTAGCTGTATCTTTATTTCATTGAGTATCTTACTAATGGAGTTTAGATGTTTCTGGCAGTGAAACATCTATGTAAAAATGAATAGGTGCTTTGAACAAAAAGAAGAAGGGCACTGGCAGGCATGTGTTTTTGAAAACAAATGTATGCAAACAAGCATAGTGTGAAAACAAAAAGAAATTGAACTCCCTTGTTCAGTACTGAAAGAAGATACTGTTGTGAGCCCGTATGTTGGCAGTCCTGTACAGCATAGGTGTATCCAGGCCAGCTTGGGCCTTAGGAGCAGTCCAGACATAGAAGCAGGGGCTGATTTATCTTCTTTTTCAGGTGACTCAGTTGACTGTTTAACAATTTCTGGCTCAGCAAAATAAAAGGAGTCTGTGTGGAACTCCCTTTGATGTGAAGGTGGTCTGTCTGGAGCACCCAAATCAAATGAGGTAGCTCCAGTCCACGTTGTGTTACCACGCAATGTGATGAAATGGCAGAATGCCTTTGGCAGAATGCTACAATGGCTACTTAACTATCCCACACAGTAGGTTCAGTGGGAACCAGAAGAATCTGCAGGGGTATGGAGATTGTAGTTCTGTGGAATGTAACACACATAATGTGTATTGAGTAGCTCAAACTATTTTCTAAATACCTGATTTAATTTTGAGGTGACTTTTACAGGATTCCATTGAAACCCTAGACTTCTTACAATACATTTTAAAAATTATTCACTTCATTTAGTACATGTGTGAGTAAAACCAGTTACAGAAAAAGAGAACATGTAGTGATTTGATGGAATATTGCTGGAATGTACAGTGCAGTCAAATAAATGAATGTTTTGTCTTGTATAGCTGCATTCCCTTTATGCTGTGCAGCCCCACAAGTTATGTAGTCACTTGTGAAGGGTTCACAAAAATGCCACAGAAGTGAGGCATGCCAAAGGTTGTAACTGGGATTGAGAGTTCAAAAACTTTTTTTGTTTTTAGGGGTGGACTTTTATATGAGCAACATTAATTACAGCAGTTTGTGTTGTTTAAGTAAATGGACCTTAACAGAGAGGTAGTAATCACTGTATTGATTAGTTTGGCTTAAAAATTAGTGAGAACTTTCCAGTAAAAATGTGATTTATTTATCTCATTTACTGCTTTGAGAGCGGTTTTCTGTGAAGCAGATAGTGCTGACTATCCTCTCCTCCTTTCATCTAGTATTTTAATCCCAATGTTATTTACACCTCTCTACATGCACACATATAAAAATACATTTCATGTTATTGGACCACTGATATTTCTCTTATGCTTATGTGAAAATATGCTCATGTTTTTATTGGTTTGCCTGGTGAATTGTCAACACTCTAGACATTCATCCAGAATTTATCCCAGAGAGGTCAGAATTGTGTTGTGTTCTTCAGTTTTGTAAGTCTTTCAAACTTGTTATACTATCTTCTGTAAGGTTTTGGAGCGAGTCACTGATAATCCTTACCTTTTTATCTCTTGAGTCTTGTTAATGGTTATTCTGAATCTTCTGGAAAGCTTTGAATAAAGTACATTCATTGAACTATCTGAGCAGACTTAAACATGTAAAAAATGAAGTGGCAGAGGAAATTTAAAGATCATTTCCAAGGATGAGGATTTTGAGTGAAGAATACATCCTCATCCAATATATTTAAGTGTGATACAAATAAGTTGGCTTTTAGATGTAATGACAGTGTTTATTGGGACATTGTGCATTGTATACCAGAGGGATCAGGTGCTTTAGGAGGCACAAAATTATCTGATTTTAAATGGTTACCAAGATTGGTTCTGCAAGTATTTTAATGCATTTCTGGAACAGCTGCCTATGTTATTGTACCCTTAGTTTGCCAGTCACAGAATATTAAGCTTCTGATCCACTTGAAAGTCCAGATGATTAAAAGCCTGTTCTTTGTGGGATTGGAAGTATTCCACAACTGTGTTTGTGTATGAGTGTTTTATTGCTTTCTAACTTGAAGGCAGCTCTCCTGGTTTGCAAAGTCGAATTTCAGAAGCAGACTTAAGTCTTGTGACTCTTACAGATATCTTCCTCCTTTTTTAGGAAAACAAAGAAAACCAGATTTTAAAATGCTCTTTGGTTCTGAAGGAAGAGTTATGAACTCTTCAGTCAGTGGTCAGTGAAGAAAATTATCCATTTGGCACACACACAAGGTTAACAAACTCTGGGGAGGAACTGCTTGCTCAAATATAAATGATATTTCAATGGTCGTCAAAAAAACCCATCAGTATCTGGAAAGTAGAGAATGCCAAACAGATGGAATATGTCATGATGCTGAAGGAAGATGTATGTTTCTACGCAGTGACTTTCCAGGATTTTGGTAGATTGGAGATGTGAACTTTGCTGGCCCACTCAAGTCTTACTGTGGGAAAATGACATCTAGGAGTCTGTTATACCTTACATGGGCTGAAGAAGTCAGATCAATTTATCAGTACAGATCCCTACATTTTCCTGTTTTGTCTGTTGAATTCCACTTCAAGTCAGGACAAGGTTGGTGTATAAGTTCTGGATAGTTACACTTCACTGTCTTATTTTTGGCTGTTGAAGCAACCGGGATAAAATAATTTTTCATTGCTGAAGTGGTCTGTGCTACTGCAGAAATGCTTCAGTAAGAAGGAAAGGGGATTTGTCAGTAAATATGAAATGATGGGGATTTTGTTGAACCACTTTTATGATTTGAACGTTTTCAGTCTGAACTTCTAGAAACTAAATTTAAGTGAAAAGTTAATTTAAACTTTGGGCAACTTCTCAACATCTCTAACACCACTCTCTGAAAAGGAGAGGGAGTTGGTACCTGTAAAATGTACAGGATGATATGTTACCTTAAGTTTATAAAGGGGAAGGAGGTAATTTGTGTTTGGCAGAACACAACAGGCTTATAAAGGGACAATCATACAGTGCTATAAAACTATCACTTCTGTTGTAGGTGGTTTTTTCCACATCTAGTAAACTCGTGAATTTTTGTTCAAGCTCATTTTTTGAAAGTGCATTATAGGCCTTTCTCAAGCATCATGACTAAAAGATGAGAATAAGTAATTCAGGGAAAAGTATTTATGCTTTGGTTGCTGGGTATGTTTTCATCTCAAAACTTAAAAGGTGCCAAATTACCCACCAGGTCTGTCGTGCAACCTAATCCTTTAGTTCTCCATCCCAAGTGCCCCCCAGCCCTTCCAAAGCGCAAGAGGAAGAGAACTGTGGTAGACCTGTAGTTCTTCAGTGAGAATCTCACATTTAAACACTTCTGAGATTCACTAAAACAGTCCTTAAACTCCTTATGGAAAAACCTGCTCTAAGGTAAAGGCATCACAGTCCTCTTTTATACACTGTAAATCAGCAGCTTCAACACTGAGGTCACCAGGATGAATGCCAACGTCCTATGCTGTGTTGGCATTGTAGCCTGCCTTGAGTACACACTTCAGCTCCCCATTTCTGAGGAGCATCTTGAAGTTGTTGCCAAGCTTATCCATTTCATCTTCTCCTTTAAAACCCTCTGTTTCAAATTCAATGTTTCCTTCAGACTGTGGGCCCCCTGATGGTCCTGGAAGATTTTGGTCCTCACAGAAGCTCTCTCAGAGAGACTTACAATACTTGCATTGTCACCCTTGTATTGTAGGTATGTGTTTGTCATTTGGCTTGGAGTCCTGGAAAATTCTGTAAAAATTATTTCTCATTTAAACTGCTGCTGGAATGGCTAAACCACCATTACTAGTTAATATCATTTATTGAAGTTACAAAGTACAGTATATAGGAAACCTTCAAACCAATGCTGCTGCCTGCCTTAAATACTCTTTAGACTGGCAGCAGAAAGCTAAAACATAGAACCATGCCCTCGTACAGCTACTGCAGGTGTGAGAGCAAACAGCCATCTCTGAGATACAAGCAAAGTCTTTGTCCCTCAAGAAGTCCTTAAGGAAATAGATCACATTTTGAAAGACCAACCCAAATACCACAGAATTTACTTCTTTTAAAGCTAAAGAGAACACTGATTATTTATTTCCCACAACTGACCTTTCCTTGTCCTACAGGCTGCATTGTTTCCTGCCTTTGTCTTTGGAAGTAGGGAGAACTTTCCCTATAATATTGCCACTATCCCATGAATACTTGGTTTACCTTCTGTCAGGTGGTCCATCTGCTAAGCTTTTAGTCAAGCTTTTGGAGAAGTTGTTCTTGACATGCATTTATCTTCAGTGGCTGGTTCAGACTTGAGTCAGATAAGTATATATTTCTGTGTATAGTTGTTGCTCTAGTAAGTTACTACTGCCAGCTTTACAAATCTCTTGTAGAGTATCATGACTATAATGGCACTTTGTCTGTAAGAACAATGTAATTCCAAGTGGAAAAGATCCTAATTTTGGTTGAGTTGAGTTTTTTGCATCGATACAACTTTGTGTATTTGGTGTGTGTATGTTCTCGAGTCTTTCCATTTATAAGGTCTGTGTCCATGTACACAGGAGGTAATTGTTATCTGGAACTTTAATGTTTTTTTCCCCCTATAACTTTCAGAAGACTTTTGAGCCTCTTGCAAATTTCTTTTCTTCTTTTATCTACAGGAAAGAGCAGTTTTCATATTAGATGTTACTTCGTTAGAAAAGTTGTGAGTTCAGAACCTTGTGAGCATGTACATTTCAGTAAGGCAACTCTTGAAAACTCAGCCCAAGATAACACTTTTCAACCTTTATCCTTCATTGGTTTTGTACCCCTTAAATACAGAATGCACAAGATGGCAACTGCAATCAGCAAAATAATTGTATTTTTTCCATACTAGAAAAAAACTGAGGAGTAAATACTGTAAATGGATATCCCACTGCAGGCTGCTTGTACAGCTTACCTCCATGTTAAAGGCAACCAGAGCCAGTTCTGCTGCCTCTGTAGGATTCCCTTAGTGTGTCAGGGGAGTGTAGTGATGGGGCTTTGTGTTGTTTGGGAGAGAGGCCAAGTGAAAGCCTCAACTTCAGCATTCTCTACTTTTGCAGCTGTCACTTTGTTTGTTGCTGATTCTACAGTGGTGCAAATGTAAGTGCCCACTCAAAAATGTGTGTATGGATACATTTTAGAAGAATTGTATGTAGTGCCACGTTGTTATTCCGTAGCTTTTTGTGTTCTCTGGTGCCTTGTAGAACCAGTGGTGATGTTGCCGGTATAAATGGTTTGCTACAATACTTTCTGCTGTTGTGTGTTAAACAGCACTTTGTATGTTGAATTGAAACAAGGTTTCCTCACACACATTTGCCTGCAAAGAGAGAGGTGAAATAATTTTTTTCCCCCGCTGTTGTCCTGAGAAGTTTAATGACACCCAACTGTATGTCTTCAGCTTACCTGGAAAAAAACCTGTTTTTTGCTTATGCGTTGAGCTGGTGCTGAAATTGATTGCATGGGAGTTACATTTCTGAAATCAGTTGGAGCTGCCACCCTGCAATTAGTTAAAGCAATACTGAGTTTTTGCAGGCTCTCTTTAAAAAGGCTGTTTTGAGCAACTTTCAGTTGGTTAGAGTGCCTGTAGCATTCTGGCCGCCCTGCAAGGCGGAGGTTTTAGTGATGTACCGGCAGCACTATTTAAATTGCAGGCACCTGCCTAAGAAGGTGGAGTACAGCATGTCAGCTGTCCTCAGGACTCCTTGTATGATCTGAAATTGGGAATGAGAGTGACTAGATGAAATAGGACTGACACTGCTAGAGAACAAGCTGGAATAATGACACTTGCAAGATCAATTTTGTGAGTTGAGGGATTGTCTGTCATTGCCCACTAGATCTGATATTTCAAGGCTGGCTTTAATGGATTGAGATGAGCTGGGCAAGCACATTTTTCAGAATCTCTGAGCACTTGAGCTGTGGTCTTCGCTACCTGGTTACAGCTGGTCTTGGGCAGTTAAATCACTGAGCAGAGAAGGATATGATTATGTTCTTTTTATTGAACATGTTACAGAGTTCTGCTTGTTTCCTTTAGTTGCTTGGTATGCCAGCTGTCTGGAGCATTTTATGCATTCACTCCTGGCCCGACTTTGCCCTAGTCCTGCCTATTCCTTACATCCCATACTACCTTAGGTACCATCTCCTTGTGTTTCAACTTGACTTCTGACCACAGTCTCATCTTGGCTGCCTATTTGGTATGTTTCTCAGCTTCTCTTAACAGACCTTTGGCCCTGCTCCTGACTTTCTTGCACAGATCAACTTGGTACAGCCTTTGAATTTTCAGATTTCTGTGTGTTTACTGAACATGAAAATATGTGGTGAGAGTAAAGGTCTGTGTAGCCTTGTGCTCTGTTTTCAGAAGTGGTCAAGGAAAGACTACAGTTAGCCTTTCCTTGGTGTATATTTTCAGCTTTTTACTGATGACTGAGAGTTTCAATTTCACTTAAATTTTTGGGCTTAACCACTAAGGGCCTGATAGTTGGTGTCTCAGAGGATCTTCAGTTGCTGTTTAATATGAAAACAAGAATTCTGTCAGCTTTTTAGTCCAATGGAAGTGAGGAAGTAAGGCTTAATATAACCACTCTAATAGGCTAATTCAACAGGCGGGACAAATCCGTAGGAAGCTAAGATCTCAGTTGCCTCTGTCTTTCAGCATACCATAATAATTTTTCTTTGCACAGGTGTATGTTGCTGTTTGTGGTGCTGGTCATTTGTAAGATAACTTGCCTTGTGTTCCTCTGGAACTTAGAAACATTGCAGTAGCTTTTGGGAAGGTTGTAACAGTAAAGCTCCCAGGTTTGCACTACTTGCCTGTACAGTTTTCAGATACAGATGACATCAGTGTAGTCTGATGTTTTCTGTCACACTGCCTGAAGAAAAATCTGTCTGCTTTGTCTGCTTGCTTAATTTCATGTGTTATAAATAAGACCCTGCTTGTAGCATGTCCTCAGAAAAGAGCCTTGGAATTCTGGAATTATCTTATTCATTCCTTGGCCTGAAGTAATGTAAATTCTGTCATTTGGGCCTAATGTAAAAGAAACTTCCAAGTGAAGGCTGGGATGTTGGATCTTTTGCTTTCCTTTGCTTTATAATGTTTTTGCTATGGAATAGTAATTTGCAACAGTAGGGCAAACTCAGGAGTAGCATCACTAAGAGGAAAACAATTATGATACCAAGCGTGGTTTCCCTTGTTATTTTTATTGCTTCTTCTGTGTTTGTGGGATTTTTTTCCCTGTTCTTTGTGTGTTTTAATATTTTTGTGGTTTGTTTTGGGGCTTTTTTGTTTGTTTTTACCTTCCCTTGGCAGTAACCCCAGCTGGCCAAAGATTGCTCCCCTGACAAGCATTGTTGTATAGATACTGTCTAAGAGCAGGCATGTAGGAAAAAGTGCAAGAGAAAGGTAACTTTTCTGCTACACTGTCTCCTGAGCTTTGGCAACTTGTGGGATAAAAGTAATATTTCAGAGGCTGCCTGAATGTTTGGGAACTTGGTGTAAGGTTTGACAGGTTAGTTTCTCAGAACCTTCAGAACTGAAGGATTTTGGTGAGTTGCTGGCTAAACTTCCAATGGGATAACACCAGAACTAGCAGCTTTTGCTGAGTACAGGACTGTAATTCCTTACACTGTTTTTTCTTCACACTTTAAGCACTGGCTGATCCATTAATGTAGCAAGTCTATCCTTGACAAAAGCAGTTTATATGACTGGTGTCAATGAACTCCTCTCACAGTGGCTGGGAAAATGAAAACTGTATTTGGGGCAAGTAGAATAGCTAATGTTTAGTGACTCTTGAACCTTCAAGATTACAGTCTTTGAAGACAACCTGCTTAAATAAAGGCATGAAGCAATGTATTTGAAGCTTC
Source organism: Edolisoma coerulescens (assembly GCA_013397115.1). Lineage (NCBI taxonomy): Eukaryota > Metazoa > Chordata > Aves > Passeriformes > Campephagidae > Edolisoma > Edolisoma coerulescens. The sequence goes on from VWZW01006289.1 coordinate 5,626,519, forward strand.
TCTTGTAGTGCTTTTGGACACAGCAAAAGAGCTGTATGGGCTTCTTGTTATTTTGAAAGTTGTCTTTGGTGTCCTTGTGACAGACATGCATGGAGAGTCGTGGGTTGAGTTCTGATTTTTGCTCATGTTCATTTTGTGTCTGGATATGTACAAGAGGTTTCCCACTGAGCCAGGAAGAGGATGTCTGAGATCTAATTCGTCTGGTATGATGAACAGGCAAACAAGTGGCAACTGAAAAAATGAGCATGCTTTTTCTGTTGATACTGATTCTTCACAAAAAATGACATCAGTGTATATAATATCTTTGGTGGTGTGCCTTTAGTGGAGCTGGGTTGTCATAGAGGATAAAAGTTCTAAAGACAGAGACAGTTTGACCAACAGGATGTTCTTTGGAAGCACTTATGTAGCAGGCAGATTCCTGCTGCTTTGCTGGCTTGGGAGTAGCTATAAATTTTGTGATTTTTGTGGAAGGAGGAAATGGCCTATAGACAGCCACAGCTGCAGAAAACTGTGCATAATGCATACCATCATGTTTTACATTATCTATGTTGTATGTATTGATCTATTAAAAATTGAAAAAGTGCAAAGTGCCAAAATTGTGAAAACTGTTCTCCTCACAGAAACTTACTAAAATATTTCAATAGAACTGCAGTGATTCAGCTGAGTATTTGACTTTGCAGTGTAATATAGTAAAGTAGTTATGTTCTTCTAACAAAATTTTTGTCCAGAGGACTAATAAAGGGGTGGGTGGAGGGAGGAGATCTTTTTCAAACAAAGGAGAAATAAAGGCTGGTTGCTTGTTTTTGTTTTCCTTTCTCTTCAGCTCTGATCAAATATATCCGACCAGTATTTGTATCTCGGTCAGACCAGGATTCTCGCAGGAAGACTGTTGAAGAGATAAAGAGGCGTGCTCAGTCTGATGGTAAATGGCCACAGGTACTGTATTCTGCTACTCTGTAAGAGTTGGTATTTGGCATTTCCAGGCTTTGGATATGCAGTTTGCTTTTTTCATTGTGGGTGGCTTTAGATGGTTCGGGGTGGGGTGTGTGTGTGTGTGAAATTTCCCCCACCCCCTCTTTCTAGAAGATAAAATATAAGATTCTCATCTGTCTCTCACTGCATTGTGTTTCAAGGGCAACTGGGTAAGTACATGGATAGACCACTCGTAAGTGGTGCTAAATGGACAGACAGGTTAGGACGTCCTCTAAGAAGAAAAAAATGAAGTGCTCAGCAGAATACCTGGGGAAGTATTGTGTGTTCTTGCCCTTCGCAAGATTTTAGCACTGCCATTGTTGGAGATGTGATACTGGGCAAGGCAGCCCAAGCAATTTGGATGCTCCAATAATCAGAGCACACCTCTATTAAACCACATGATGAAAGCATGGATAAATGAGTGGCTCAGGGTTTTTTTCTGCACCTGAAGTGTGACTATTTATAGTGTGCCTTGAAAGAGAGAAATGGGAAGGAAGGGGTGACTATTTAAGATCTCAAATTCCCAGAAGCATGTGATTATTTTGCAAATTTGAAGCATTCCTGTGATTTTTTTTGAGATTAGGGTACTGTATATTTTTTATGGGATTATTGCTGCTACCAATGGTTATGTCTCTGCATACTGGACCTCAAAAACATTATAAACAGCTATAAACAATGTGACAGGTGATATATAGCTTTTGCATCATGACTTTCATCATTAGGTTTTAAAGCAAGCTAGTACAGAGTGGGTAATAAAACTATTAATGTTAATTCTAGTCCGTTGCTTTGTTACCTTATGATATGGATTTGGAGGGGGGGGGCTTTGTTTGGTTGGTTTTGTACAGTCTACCCTCTTCTGCTGAATTAGTTCAACTTAAGCATTTTTTGCTTTTTTTTTTTAATTCTGTTCAGGTATTTTCAATCTCTGTCATTTGGGCATCTGTGCACTTGCCAAGTAATAGCAAAGAGAAAATAATGTCTTTTCTTAGCCTGTAAGCAGGTAGCCTGGGAACAGGAATTTTGTTCTGGTACAAAACATAATACGATATTTTTGCCAGCACCAAAACTTTTGGTGAAAATACTCTTATACTTAACAAGTGTTTCTGGTCACTGTCAGTGTTCCAATAAATAGAATTATTATTGGAGGGCAAGAAAGAGGCAAATTCACAGATAAAGAAAAATATTTTTCCTATTAAGGTAGAGCTTTACTTGACATCTTTGGCACCATTTTTTTTTTTTTTTCTCTAACTGAACTGGTTTTCCCTGAGAACTTTTTTGCTGTAATCGGTTAATGACAGCTTTGAAAATATGTGTTTATAAATAAATTCACATTGAAATAGTCCTTAAAAGTCAACTTTTCTTTTTACTTCAAGATAATGATATTCCCAGAGGGCACTTGCACAAACCGATCCTGTCTAATTACATTCAAACCTGGTAGGTATTATGCTCATTTCTCTGTTCTCTACAGAATGTTCTTGTATCTTCATTTTCTGAAATACCACTTGCATTTTAATTTGCTTGCTGTTGCAGAAGTTGAGTTAAAAATCTTGCAGTAGGGTGAAATTGGAATATAAATTTTCTGATGCTACTGGAAGATTGTAATTCTACCATTGAACGAAACAGTCTAGATAATTCAGGTTTTTTCTTGGCTTCTGAGATGCATATGAGCTGGAGGGCTAATGTTTCTCACTGGGTTTTTGTTTGCAGTTGTGTCTTTTTGCCTTTTTTTTGTTTTTTCTTGCCCCCTCCATTTCCTATTTTGGGTCTGTCATGGGGCATTTAATACTTGCTGCTACCTTAAGCTTTGTAGTGTATCTATTTCAGGCTGCCCTGTGTTTGTTGCTGTGTTGTATCTGGGTGCTCCCTCTCTTAACTGTTCTGTGGAGTTGCATTCTGGTGACGTTGGCACGAAAACGTTTCCCATGTAACACTGTTACGGAGGTTGCCATTTTTTACAATTTTCATGTAACATCCATGTTCTAAGCTCTTTTCAGTAATATCATCCTTTTAGCTTATCAGATTAGTAGAGGGTGTAACACTGAACATTGCTGCAGCTATAAACTGCATTTCCAGTAGGGACAAATGCCAGTACTGCAGTAAACCACCAACCTTTAATGTAAACTTGCCTTTGTCATTAGGTTGGGAGGTGGTCAATGAAGAAGCTTCAGTGAGCAAGGCAGCTGTGAATGTGTTTTTTGACTCTTCCTAGTTTTCTGCCTAGTTTCTGGTCTTGCTGTGTGTCTTGTATTTTGTTTGGCTTGCAATTTAAATATCACTATTGGAATATCATGCAATGAGTCAGCATTGTGGTTCCTTGCATTGATTCATTTGGATGAAGGAATCTCAGACTTTTCTCTCAGTTCTTACCTTTTTAGATGAATCAATGGTGGTTAGTGAAGCATCCACTTCTTTAGCTCTTTACTCTCCCTCCCTCTCCACCTGAATCCTAAAGCTAGCCTGAATCCTTCATGTAAGCCCTGATTTCCTGCCCTCCCTCTGTGCCATAGACATTCCAGGCAACATGTATTTCTGCCTCAAATTCTCATTCTATCTTCCTTTGCTCTGGTCTAGTACATGCTGCTGTCTGCCTCTTGACTGTCTCACTCTTCCTCCTGAAACCTGCTTCTGTATCCATCCAGCCTTCCAGAAATCCTTTGCCTCAAAATTCCTCACTTACATCACATTACTTTAGGTCTCTATTCAAGTTGCTGCTTTCAGGATGCCCTTCTCCATTCTACTAACACGGCCTACGCTCCTTGCTCATACTACTTGTTTTCTTGGGTTTGTGTTTAAATGGTAGTGTTGTCGTCCACCACTTAGCTTTTGTCAGCTTTAGGTTATTTCAAAAGTTGTTTAGACTGTTCTTCAAGACTGAGCAGAAGGTACCGCTGGCCTCCAAACCTCCTAAGGATTCTGTTCAGACCACCTTCATTTAAAGATGTTTATACTCCATTAACAACTATTTCTTTTATGTCTCGACAGTTATTTTGTAAAGCAAGTGTTATGCTAGGAATACAGTGTACTTCAATTATTCGGTTCTTAATTTTAATTGGAATAATAGTGAGACCTTAGTAAATTGTCAAGAATAACATACTTTGAGTGAAACTCTTAATTCTTCATGAGAGAAAGAGATGTTAAGAGAAGTCTTGAACAAGATAGTTACCATGCTTACCCAATCTTTGTATTAGAAACCAAGAAAATGCTTAGCAAAGGACATAGAAGTTGTGCTGCTTATTGATCAGAACTGTAATTTTCACGTGAACCGAAGCAATGCTTCTGTATAATAGCTCTAGTTCAATTTATAACTATTAGTTTTCCCATAGCTACAGAATAGAAGTAACATTAATTCTGTTATTTCAGAGGTGATAAATTGCCTATAAATTGTTGTTGTTCAGATAAAGATAGAAAGCTTCTTTTGCATAAGAAAGCTTAGGTTCTTCACCAAAAATATTGCGACAGGGAGTTAACTTAACAATCTTGTGCATGCTCATATTTTTTTTTATTCATTTATTGAGCTGAATTTGGTACTAAGGTTTGACTTGTGTAAATGACAATATATGTAAGTGGTAGAGGATAATTTAGATAATGTAAGCAAACATTTTTAATTACCTATCTACTGAAAAGGTGGATATACATTGTCATTCTCCAGTACTTGCTTTTCTGATTACTTTTGAGGCTACTTTCAGATCCTTTTTTTTTTGCCATCAACTACTTCCTATCAGTCCATTAGTTGTATAGCTTTTTCTTGCTGCAGTAAATTTCTTCTCTACCAAAATGCACTATAAATTAATTATGTATCATATGTGCCTTCTAGGAGCATTTATTCCTGGGGTTCCTGTACAGCCGGTGGTTTTACGTTATCCAAACAAACTGGTAAGTTCAGCTTGCAGTGTAGTTGGAAATTTAGGCATTTTCCTTTAAATACATTGGCCCTTGTATAACCTTTTAGGTTTAAAAATTCAGAAATTATTACTGAGTTCTTATTTTTAGTTAAGTGTTTATTCCTTAAGCCTCAAGCAATATGAGGAGTCTTAACTGAGACAGTTTAAATGTTTCTTCTCTGAAAGTTGTTCAGGTTGTTACAAGAAGTTCTGTACAAATGACGAGGCAAATGGCAACTTCTGTCCAGGATCTGTGTTCCTGTGTGCCCTCTGTTCCTGCAGCATGTACTGGAGAGTTTTCTTAATGTCATTTATTGCTGGAAGATGCTTCTGCATCTCCTGCCCTTGGGGGTGTTAGTCACGAATTACTGTGACTGGCTGAATGGTACAGGATAACGTGCTGAGGACCTCTGCACCTTTATGAAGTGTCATCTTGCCTGTGTTTTGCTTTCACTGTGCACTTGGCTAAGGAATTAGCTAATCTGGACTAGTCATCCAGTATAAATTATATTCAGGTAAAATACAGATTATACTGTTTATTTACAGTATCTGAAGTTTCTTTTTGAGCCCACTGGGGCTATTTTCATGTCCAGTCTGTCCCCTTCTGAAGCAGAAGTTATTTAGGGGGGATGTGGAGAGTGTCAGAAGTAAAATAAGGACTACCTGGTCTCTTTGCTGATGCATGTCACATCAGAACATCTCTGAGTAGCCCATTAACAGCCCCTTCTTCTAAGGAAGGATTTTGTTTCTTGGTACCAGAGTAGCTTACAAATATTTCCATTCACTGTTCTTTCTGTCATTTACAAATTGATATAAAAGATTGATTAAAAAAGAACAGGATCCAAGCAAAGTTAGTATACACAGACCACCATTTGCTCTTGACTGAGACAAGGTGTAATGGCAATCAAATAGTTGTAGTAACAAACTCAAAAATTATCTTTGCAGATGCTGTGACAGGAATAGCAGCCTGATATGCTTGCATAGTGTCAAGTGCATTGTAGCAGGCTGCCTGGGACTTTTCATTACATAATTGTTATATTTTCAGGAAGAAAGATTCTTTTCTAAAAATAGTTTGAAATTTTGATGGCACTGCCATTTAAAATGGCAAATATGCTCATGGCTTATGTCCTACTTAATATGCCTTGTAACTTTTTGGTAATGTTAAGCCTATAGCAATATAAAGCTATCAAATGTTATTTTGTAAATCCAGGTGCATACTAAAATGTCATTATTGCCTGTAGTGCATAATATGCAATGTTTGTAAGCCAATTTTAAATCTTCGTAACACTTTATTAACAGAAATTTGTGAGCTTTTAACATTGAATTAAAACAGTGTAAATGTAAATGAAAATTATGATAATTTTTGTGTTAATGCAAGAATGTCATAAAAGAAATTGTAACTATTTATATAGGTATCCATTTTGAGCTGGCATGAATTTGTGTATGGGCCTTTACTTTTTCCGACTACTTTTGATTGCTGTAAAATACTTAGTTTTCAGTGCCTTACTGAGTTGTTTAACCTCCCATGGTCTACTTCCTAGAGACCTTCTAAAGGTCTAAACATTAATGACAGGGCAATAATTGCTATTACTGCTTGATTTTTGCGTTAGCTTGGTGGGGTTGCAGGAGAGCTGCATCAGAGGTAGAATGAGGAGGGGCAGAAGGAATATGATGTGATACATGAAGGTGAGGTTTATTTTGGTTAGGGTACAGAGTTAAATTATTTTGTTTCAATTATTGAGCTATTATTATCTCAACCTACAAGGCAAGGCTTACCTTTTCTTCCTGATTCTCCTGCCCACCCTGGGGGAGCAGGAGTGAGCAGGCAAGCAGCTGCTTGGTACTTAATTGCCAGCTGGGATTAAACCGCAACACATGTAAGAACAGAGTGAGGAAAGAATATTGGTTTTCATACACCAAGACACCATTTTAGGAAACTTTAAATGTCTCTGGGTTCCTATTTGTTGTCTTGTTTAACTGCTGCATATAATTTTAGGTTTAGAAAGGAACTTCTTAAGATCTTTGCTTAGCCGGTGAATTCCAGATATGCATTGTGTGCAGTCACCCCACTGCTTTTCTCTTGAAATGCCTGCTCTGATCTATGTTCAGAGCTTTGAGTTCCACAGTACAGATGAGAACAGTCTTGGATTTGGGTGCACCTGGCTGTTTTGGGAGGCATTTTGAGATCAGAGCCTGGGGTGAATGTAGTAGGTGTGTGCACCCTGGCATGTTTGTTTCATTGTAGTCTAGTCAAGAACTAGGGAAAGCACTACTGTTCTGCAGTGGGCTGAAACATGGCAAAAGTGAAGAAGTAAATTCAGTTTTTTTCTAGCAAATAAAGCTGGTTCTGGTTGCTGTGAAGAATTCTCTATTCGATATTTTTTATAGTCAGGTTGCTTCTTGAATAACAGGCACCTTGGGCCTTGTGATGCATTGCATTAGATGACATCTCTGGTCCTGTATCAGTGATTTTTAGTAGTAGTATTGTAGTGTGTTGCTCTTCTTGATGCATGAGCAGAAAGAAATTTTAAGGCTTAAAATGTTGTTTAGACTTGATATTCAAAATTTGCTACTGGTTATTTAGATTGGTAATATTCTGGGTATTGGATGCCTGAGAGCTATGACCTATACTCTAATTAAAATAAATGCTCTGATGTCTTCACCCATAGGTTCTCTACTGCAATCCGTTTTACAGTTTTTTACTTTTACTTTCTTTATTTCTTCATTTGAAGTTTCATTCAGAGTGCTGTTAGTTATGAAATTATGAAAATATATAAACTATATACCTGTTTAAATATCCCAGGGCCATTTAAAATGTATTTTACGTCCAAATGTCTTCCACAAGTAACTGTGCTATTTGATAAGGGGTTTGGCAGCAGCTCTTGTACAGTTTTGGTATATCAGGGTTAATTGAACCTTTAAAAACACAGCCAATCTCCTGTTTGAAGGTTGGCATGTGATTCTCAGTATCCTCTTGTGTCAAATGCAAACTTTGTGCAAGATGGCTCTTCTCCCTGTTTCCTCCTATGCTGAGGGGAAAAAACAGAGGGGATAACATTCAAGGTCAGGTTGGATGGAGCTCTGGCACCCGTGAGGTAGTTGAAGATGTCCCGGCTCGTTGCAGGGGAGTTGGAATAGATGGCCTTAAAAGGTCCCTTCTAACCAAGCTATTGTATCGTTTTATGTACTTCCACACAATTTAAAGTATTCATTACTTAGATACAATAGTTTTAAAGTGTACTTAGAGTGCTGTCAAGTTGAATGTTGTCCAGAAGTGTAAGCTGGTAGCTGTGATAAATATAAAAAATAACTTGGCTATGTAAGGAAAATCCTACTTCCGTTTGTCTGCTTGTTGTTTTTATCATAAAAATATTGATTATGCTGGCAGGAGTCTCCTATAACATGGATCTGCCTCTTCCAGATCAGAATTCTGTTTTCTCCTGGACAGTGTTTTTAGCCTTTCTCCCTGATGCATCCTGGTATTTTGAGGAGAAAAAGCATGTCTGTCTGCTGTGACATATGCATTGGGAATTCCTTGCAGGATTGTTGATAGATAACATGGCTTACTTGAGTTTGACTTGCCAGCTAGCCAGCATGAGGCTGGATTCTGAAAATATCTGTGCACTGTTTAGTGGTCCAGATACTTTTGTGGAGCTCACATTTTTCTTTATCTCCCTCTGTGCTGTTGCAATTTGGAGAGCTGAGTTGGAGATATGTAGTGCTTGGTGTTCTTTAAGGCAGATCTAGTCTCCAGATAAGTTATCAGCTATCTACACTGGTTTCTCTGGATTTGTAATTAAAGTTCCTTGTGGAAAAACAACAAACCCCATAATGTATTTACTTGCAGTGTTATCAGAGACATCAAAATAGCCAGAAACAGTGTAACAATAAAACTATCCACATTAAAGTTCTAAAAGACAACTACATGGAGATGGGATTTTTAATGCAGATAAATTGATTACTACAGATAGAATCATCCTTTATCATATTTTGTTTGATTGAAAATAATTGTTAAAAGTCAAGTTTTAAATTTTAATAGATCTTTATGACATATTGACCTTACTCTCCAAGCTGTTGCTCTATCACATCAATTGCATTTTTCACTTTTTATGGATGGGTTTGTTTTCTTTTATTTTTACTTTTGATGGCCTTTTGCTCCAAAAGGTAATTACAACTTGAGTTTAACTTGATTTTTCATGGTCATGGCACACATGAGCACCTGCAATCTCTAGAATGGGTTTGGATGGTAGCATAGTACTGAACTGGGACATTTTCAGTAGGTTGAAATAAATATCTTTTTGATCTGGTCTTTTAGAAACCTGAATTTAATGAGTCCTCTTGTCTTTGCACTAATGACTTGAACTCTTTTTCCCAGTTAGAACAGAACTAATTTCCAGGTTTTTAGATTCTTACTTGTACACTTAAATCTTGTCTCCAAGTAGTGCAGTTTTTTCCCGTGCTATTTCTTAGTTTAAAATGTGATGACTTTTACTGTCATATTCCTGCCTGTTTTATATTTCTTTACAAGTCTCTGTTCCCTTTTTGCTATTTACATCTCGTTGGCTTCTTTTACTGCTGTTTGTCGTCTCTTAGAGTTTCATACACTGTTCATTTTGGCCATATAGCTATATAAAAGATAGGCTGATTCCCAGCATAGTTAAGAACTTTTGCAAAGAGAGCACTGAGAAGCTTACATGCAAACTTTTTAGTCATACATTGTCAGTTATGCTGTGTGCAATGTAAAAAGTTGAAAGCACAATAATTAATTGCAAATGTCACACTTGTTTTTATAGGACACAATCACATGGACATGGCAAGGGCCAGGAGCGTAAGTGGTTTATGTTTTATTGCTTTTATCATTGCTTTCCTCGATTAGTTTTTATTTACATGACTTAGACGCATATATAGTCAACCAGTTGCTGATTATTTGATTATTCTTTGGGATTAATTTATCTTTTATCTGTTATTCTCTAATTATGATAATAGTCATTAAGAGGAATCCAGGTGTAAACAATGTACTTCTGCTGCTATGATTCTGTTGGTTTGCAGAATGAATTTTAGGTTTTTATTTAATTTTTTTTTTAGCCAAGTGCCTGAAGTAAAACAACTTGCTTCTGCTCTACATATTTTATTGCCTGCAAGTTGATTTGGTATCTTACTGTATAAAATCTGTAGGGCTGTTGTTTGAAATTGGTCTACTCCCACTGAAAGAGTTAACTCACTCGAAGAATTTGGAGATACTATTCCATTATCTTGTCGGAATATAATTTCGACTTTTTTTTTTAAACAAAATTTTATTCTAGAGGTTCTTTAGCAAATTCATGTAATGTAAAATATTAAATGAAGCAGTTCTTGCTTGTTTAAAAAAAATTTTAAGCATTATTTTCATGTTGGGGTTTGAGTAGAAATTCCAAAATATTTAGATAAAGATGAAAACAACAAATTTTGAACCCTAAGTAAAGGGGAGTTGGCTTCTATGGTTAATGCTTTGTGTTGTTTTGAATGTCCCACCTGAGATTCTATATTTTAGTAGTAATGAGGAAACCATGGAGATTGGATAAGATTCAAGTAATTTGGAATTTTTTCAATTAGTTCTGCACTTGAGATCCAGGTCTAATTAAGGACATGATCTGGAGACTTGAGGAAATCATTGATCACTTCCAAAGGTTCAGCTTACAATTAGTTTGTCACTTTGGAAGTAGATGAGTCCATGGTTGTGTATAACATAAACAGACACTGCAGCATTTGCTGCATAAAAGGATTTCTGTTCTTATGAGCACCTCTTCCCTTGCATTTGCACTGCAATTTATGTAAAAAAGTAACTCGACCATAGAGGAGAAAGGTGAGTAGCTTACTTCCACCTTAGTGTCCTAAGTAGGGAGTCAAGAACACATAAAAGGAGAAAGAAGGAAGAAACTTGTAGGTGTGTTGCCTCAGATCACTGTAATTTCTACAAAATCCTTATTCTGAAGTGTTGACCTCTGCTAATAAATTTAAAGCTGAATCAGAATCTGCAGCACCATGTGATGTTATACAAATTGACTGGGTCAGTTTAAATTACAGCTTTGCTTAATTAGGATTAATTCTCCTGAGTGACCTAAAATGTGTTTGTGATGTGTTAGCAGAAAATACTATTAAGACTGATACATTCGCTGAGAAAAGGAAGCCTGTATCTTTTCTGTCTTACAGTGTTAGCTAAAACTTAATCAGGAATGTTTCTGTATCTGGGAGTATTCTGTTTCTTTAAAGGTGCTGTAGCATATAAAATGGATTGAAAACTTGTCACATGCAAACTTAAAACGCTTTCTTACGCTTATTCAAAGTAATGTTTTTACTACTTTGACAGTATTCAGAGCAGATCAACTGAGTCTACCTTGAGAACAAAGAATGACTATAGTATACAACTTGAATTTTCTCTACATCAGACTTGAGTGAGATACAGGTTCTATCAGTTTTAAATTTTTATTAAATTCAAGGTTTAATCTTTGAGGATTACAGAGTTGGCAGAGAGAAAAGTTTACTTGTAACTTATTGGGAGTTTTTTATGCTCTTGAACAAGGACCTAGAAACCAGACTTCGATGTTTGTGTCAGGGACATAAACTTCAAATCACAGGCTCCATTTTTGTTCCTGATCCTTTTCTTTGCTTTAATGTGTTGGAAGCTAAATAGAAAGGAAGGGGGAGGAAATGTTTTGCAGCCCTACGTGACTGTCTAACAAAATGCGTAGGGTTTTGCTTCTAGGAACTGCACTTTATCTATGTAAGAGGATTTTGACCAGCCATCCCCTCACAATGATTGACTGTTGTAACTACCTAGATACTGTATAAGTATGTGGCTACTAACACTGCTCCTTAATTTAGGTTTACTAAATCCTTCCTTGGATTTGAATCTTAATGCTTTCTAAGGTCAAGTTGATTCCAGTTATCTTGTATCTTAGGCTATTAAAACACATGTACTGCATTTCATTAACAGACTTCAGAAGTATAATGAACTTTGATTCCAAACTGAGGTAATGATAAAATCTCAGTGGTTACATAGTTAATCTTGCCAACTCTGCTGAATAGAGCATTTTTCTGAAACAGACTTACTCTTCCTTTAACACCTTATACATATATTGCCTTTTACTGTTCGTCTTCCTGTTTTTGACTATTTTTTAAAATGCCAACTCAGTGTAAACTACTTTTGTTCCACCTGACAGAATGTAATATGTAGAAGTACTTTCAAAGAGCTTTTCTGTTAATTTTTATCTGAATATGATCATACCTACAAGTAGGAATGTTACATGAAGATTTTGGAGCGTAATGTACTAAGCTTTCACTACATATAATTTTTTTTTTTCCTCCATCCTTCCCTGTCTTTTTCCCCTTTTAGGTTTGAAATTCTCTGGCTTACTTTATGTCAATTTCACAATTCTGTGGAAATCGAGGTCAGTAAAAAAAAAAATCCAGTGTATTCTGAACAGTTGCAGAATACATAATATTGTACTTAATTCTTCAGTAAAAGTTTGCATTCAAATCTTGTATCTATGTCTGTAAAAACAGGTGAAGATACCACTTATATTTTAGACAAGTGGCTTCTGTATCTGAAAATATAGTCTAAAAATGGAATAGCCAAATACAATTTTCCAGATGGCATAAGACCTTATTTTCTTACTGATTTGAGTGGAGTAGATAAATTTCTGGCTCAGTTTACAGAGTCTTTTGTGAACAAATTTCTTGTCTTTTAATGGCCTGATTGCTGTTTCAAGTGGCGTACCAACTTTGTATGTTAGACATTCAACTGTGCGAATGCCGATATACAAACTAAGATGTAGAGAAAAATTGTAGGTGGTTTCTTATAGGCCACATAAGTTATTTAATGTCTGGCTAATTTTTTTTATTAGGCTGTGCTGTTCAAAATGTGAAATTGGAAAACAAAAAAAGAAAATATATCTATATTCTTAACTTTGTTTTGAGGAAAATACTGTAATTTTAAGGCTGAAGACTGTTGTAGGGAAAATGTGGAAACAATTAAAGGCTTTCCTTTCAATTTGTTGTCCTTATGCCTTTTACACTGAGTAATTACATTTTTGTGGACAATTACAGTATTTGAAAAGTGTTATATAGTATATTTGACAGATGTTCTGCAATTCTTTTGCATTTTGAACAATGAAGCAGCTATTTAGCTCTGACAGATGGAACTGATGGCCGGGTAAATCAGTAGGAAGAACTATTGCATATTTACATACACTGTGTTACAGTAGTAACATATATTGCATGCTAATCACCTTACTGATCATTACTCTGTGTTTGCTTATCTATGCAATCAATTATTCCCAAAATCAATGGCTGTGCAAAATACCAGCCACTCAATAGTTGTATGTGTTGTAGAAACTTGTGGTTTGTGTTATCAATTTAGCTGGATGAAAAACAAATGTGATTTCCAGAATAGTGGCCTGTGTTTTGCAGAAGGGCCAGGGAGTGACTGCCTCATGCAGGGCTAAGACAAACCAGCTGGCTGGCAGGATTTTTACCCTTTCTTAGAAACACAGTTTTCCGCCCTAGGCGAGTAAAATGGGTTCTTTCACACAGGAGTGAACACTGCTGAGCTTTCTTGATTTTTCAGGCAGCAGCTGCTAGCAGATGTTGATTTTCTGTAGCTCTTACAGGTCTTGCATAACAAGCTATGATCTTGGTAGTTCTTGGGAGAAAAAAAACCAAACTAACCAGTGACCTTCTGAAATATTCCATACGAAAGCAGGAGCTGGCAGAGGATAGAGGAGCAGACCTGTTTGCAAGGTTGCTCTCGAGTATGAGGCAGAGTACTTGAGAGCTACTTGTTGAATCTGTTTTTGTAAGGAAGTGCAGTGAGTACTAGGAATGTAGAGGAAAAATTGGTTGTTCTGTGTTCAAAGTCTCATTTTTCCCCTGGTTTCTGACGTTCGTTGGTTTATGTTCCTGCTCTGTTCCATCAACACAGAGATACTGGCAAATACCTACCAGCCTGGATACCACAGTTAGTGCTGATGATCCAATAACTCAGGGAGACATACTACAAAACAGCTTCAGTGGTTTTTTGATTAAGTGATAGCCAGTAAGATGTAACAGCAATCAGGATCCAAAGTTAGCTAGTCTGGGCTTCTCTGCATATGATGGATGTTCTGGCATACCATGTGTGTCATCCAGTAGGTGTATTGAGAAGCAAGCATCTATGTAGGTTTTATAATAGGTTTCTGTAAATATTGGCCCATCCACCCATCCTGTACTTAGAAGTGGCATGCTGGCAATGTTGTGAAGAAGAAAGGATATATGATCATCTGCACATGTGGCTTGTTTTGGCTCATGTCTGTTTGTTTTACTGACCTGTCAACTTCAGTGTTCATACATCCACAACAGTCTGCAGCAGCTGGGAGTTCTTCTCTTAGTTTTGTTAGTGATGTTGAAATGATTATGCTATTTATGTCAAATTAGGCACAGACATGTAGAACACCTCTGAAATCACCTCGTATTCAAACTTGTCCTGTGTTTGGACAAATGACTTGATAGCCATTTGCTACTCAAATAAATGGAATGGGGTCTAGAAGTTGAAAGAACAGTCTTTCCATCTCTGTTAACTTCACAGTCTTTGTGGTTTTGTATACTACATGAGGCTGGTGTACCTACTAGCAGTGTAAACCTAGAGGACAGGAGTCATATGTTTTCAGTTGCAGTAGTGCATATAGGGAAAACTCCAGCAAAACTCAAAATAAATTCAAGATTTTCCCATTATAGGAAACAGATGAATGTCTAATGGCAGTGTTTGATCATACTGTTACGTATTTTTAAAAACACAGCTAGCTTCATGGTTATTGAGAAGTGTTTGCTGAAATTATAAACTTCCTATAGGTTCCCCAGTTGTTAGTCTCTATTTTAAAGACCAGCCTGAAATCTCTGGGTCATAATTCCCATTTTTCACTACACATAGGTAATTATATGTACTAAAACTAAGCTTCTTGCACCTTTTTTTTCTAATTCAGAGGCTTTACACCGGATTGTGAGCATTTTGCTCACTTAGTGCATAAATTATCTCATTGTGCTACGCTACTAAGAGAGTTTGTCTATCTGGTACTGAGTAGGAGTGGTGATCAGAGTGATCCCTTCTCATTCCTCCTATCTGAGAAGTTAGTTACTTGGCAGAACAAAATGTTTTGAAGGTTTTTGTAGGTGAGACTGGCCATGATCTTGAGGCTTATGTAATTTCTCAATGGACACTGAAAAACAGCTTAAAATGCAGGACGATCTTTTAATGTAGGCCATGCCATTCTCAAAGCTGCCCTTTCTGTTGCACGTCTCCAGCAGTTCTGGTTTAATTTTACGCTTTCCAACGTCAAGTGTTCTGTGCTTCTCTGGTCATCTGTATTCATTTAGATTTTTTTCTTTCAATGGAGTGTTAATGGCTGATGTCCAGTTGGAAGGGAAAAACTTTCAAAACATCCAACAACAGAAAACAAAAACATTTCTCATGTACATTAGGCAGTCATACATGATTTCAAAATGTGCAGGGGGAGCAGTAAATACCTGATGTCCTTAAAATTGGGATTCTTAATATTTAAGCTATAGAACAATGTTCCTTTAGCGTGTGCTGTTTTGGTTATGTGGAAAGAGCTGAACAATAGAGAGTATAAGAGACAGGTTTATGCAAGAAAATGCTACTACTTCTAAATTATTTTAAAATTCCTAGTCCCACTTAGGAAAGGAAGATAAAACTCTGCTCAGGTTCCATGAGGTAAGAAATGAGCAGAGTCAATGTTATATGAGTTTCTAGAAGTATGACATGTACATAAGCATTTAAGAACTTAGTTTTTAACATTTTCTGTAGTCTTAATATAATTTTGTGAGTAACAACAAACTGTATACAATTTTCACCATAGCACTGTAAGAGATTGTTTAAAATGTTAAATATTTTTGGTATAATTCAGTTCTCTGTATGCAGTTTCTACCCGTGTATATTCCTTCAGAAGAAGAAAGAAAAAATCCAGTGTTATATGCCAATAACGTCAGACGTGTAATGGCAGAGTAAGTATGTTGTAATACTGAATAAAAATAGATGTGTGATTTTAAGTTTGGAGTGAAGAAAATATCACGAAATCAAGTCGGTGTGGTTGTCTGCCTACAAAGAACCTTGAAGTCTGCAGGAGTGTCTGCAAGACCTTTTACATAGCAGTTGCCTTCCCCTCTGAGGAGGCCAGGGAGCTACAAATACAGCAAGAACTGTAGGAGTTGATAGGTTTGGGATATTTTTTTCTTGGTTGGTTGTTTTTGTGTTTTTTTAACATGCCTTCATATAACAAGCCAGTTCTGCTTGCTCCAATGGGTATTTAGTCTTTTGGGGGAAGGGTATGGTTGAATCTTAGGAGAGATATTGTAACTGAATTTTGTGCTATTGGGGTTGCATTTTAAGCTGCGACTGTTTTAATGAGGTTAAGAATAGTTTCGTGTATTCATTGTTAGCTTGGGGCTATTTCAAATACTAAAGCACAGGAAAGCCACTTTCATTGGAAATAGAGGACTGATACAATGCAAATTAATTGAAGTTAATGTGATGACACTTAAAACACTTCTCTATAGGGTATAATAACGGCAACATTTAATACTTTCACTCTTTTGTTGCATTTTTTATTAACATCTTTTTAATTCATTTTTTGTCCTTTCAGTAAATCTTCCATTAGTCAGTAGATAACTCTTTTCCATATTTACAGCGAACCCTCAGGCCTGTGATCACTCATAAGTCTTGAGAGGTTTATGAATCTTCCTAATCCTGATTTCAAAAGAACTTGTGAAATCTTAATTTGCTTTGTGTAACTTCTCTTCCGTTTCCAAGTTTCCGATTTAAGCCAAAGGTCAGTCTGTAGGTAGTGACTGAAAATTCTTCTCTGGTTGAACCCAGGTCTGTGAGTTTCTTTTAGGATGTTGGGATGATAATATAACAATAGATCCATTGTACAAAAGGACATTTCTCACAAGAGAAAAAGGACCTGTTTGAATCATCCTGTCTTAGAGTCAAAAATCTTTGAGGCACTGGCCTCAAAGATTTTTGTTTTTAATTGAAGACAATCACCTGCCAAGTATTGTCCTCAGACTTTGTGCAGAAGGCCTTGTTACTAAATCTTCATTCTGAACTCTGCTCCAATCAGGTAACAGGGATTGTGTGCTACAAGGAGAAATTTTGAAAGCCTACAAAAGTTTACAACAACTGGCATGTCACAAGCTGTCCCTTCTAAGTGTGCTTAGGAGGAAAGACATGGTTTTGTTTCTCCCTCCCACCCCTGAAGAATTAGGCATTTGGGGTAACAGAAGAGGGAAGCAAATCTAAAGAGAAGACTGTCAGAATGAGAGTTGTCAAAAGGACTTGCTTTGGGATGAAGCAGGGGCTGTTGATGTGGTGTTGATGTGAAGGGGAAAATAAGTGTGTTTGGGTATCGAAATTTTGAAGTTAAAATGGAGATGGGCATGAAACAGAATGTTGATGCCTGGATACTGTGGATAACTCTAGACCAGTTAACATCAACATAGTTAAAAATTATTTACTTCTGACTACTTCCAGATGCTGCCTTCTTGTGGCAGTTCTCCAGACTTTCCCAGTTTATTCATGCAGCTTTTGGTACAGGAGATTCCAGCTCAAATGCTGTCAGACTGTTCTGGAGCTGTAGCAGTTGCAACTCAAGTACCTCAGGTGCTGTTTGGTGCCAGCATTGCACTCTGCATTGTTGGATAAAGGACAATATTCCTGCTTCATCTTGATTTGTCTTGCTTTTCTTGAGGATTGGGTCAGTGGCAATGTAGCATCTTGTTGTCAAGAGGTCATTTCAGGATCTATTTAGATGGCTGCTTACCCCTCCTCCCCATCATATTTCTCTGGCAGAAGAGTGTAATTCTACTTTATATTTTACAGCATCAAAGGTGGCAGTCCCAGGTAATCATGTATTTGTGAGTCTAGAACCAGTGTTGTGCAAACCTTGTGTCTTGCTCCTGGTTTCAAGGGGAATTAATCGAATTTGCTGAGTGCAGCAATAGATACAGTTCCTACTCCTGAAATTGCCTTCACAATAATCTTGATTTGTGAACAGCTTCTATTTAGTATTGAACAAAGCATTTGACAGGGTGTCTGTATCTTATGCTGCTTCTGCTTGTTGATTCTCTGAAGAATTTTTGGTTTACCCATATTTGACTAGCTTTTCTGTGAGCAGCCACAGATGTGAGTGATGGTGGTCTCTAGATACTCCATTTGTATATATAAGTGAACACAAACTATTTCATGAAGGAGATGCTGTCATTCACAGAGGTTTGCTTCTTTAGGACATTATTTCTTGCATGTTGGATGAATTTATGTGCCCAAAAAGTGAAATCCGAAGTGTGCAGGTATTATCAGAACTGGAATTACTCATTCAGGATAGCCACTGGTGCTGAACATGCTTGCCATCCTTTGGGTCATTTTCTTAATTTGCACAAAGGTATTTGCAGAACAGATTAATCTGCTGTTTAAAAATATGGTCCCTACTTATCCCTTAACAATATGCTTCACATTTGATTTTTCTCATACAACCTATTTTGAGTGAATCTGTCTTTTTTGAGTCTGTCTTGTTTAGTCTTTCGGGCCTTGTTCTGACTACTACTCAGTTTAGTCCATGCCCATCTCACCCACAACGTGCTACCAGGAACTGTTTTTAGAGTCACTTTCAAATCACTGAGAATGTTGAATGCTTTTAAATATGGCAACAGTCCAGGCCGGTTCTCTTTAAAATCCACAAATAAAATGTGGTGCTGTCCTGAGCTTTAATTCATTTCATGTGTTCTTTATTGCTCTAACAAAGTTCTGAAACCACCCTGCTAGTAGGTCATGCCATGTAGATAAATATTATATTGCCTTACTTTTGTATTACTTAAGCGAAATCATCATTTTGGTCTTCATGTGCATAAGCTATTATCATCTTATGTTGATGGTAGTCAACATGGCTTGTTTTGGTCTGTTAGTTCACTGAGTTCCACAGTTTCTTCCATATATTTTCTACTTTAGTGTCAAACTTTCTGGCCTATGTTGGTTTTTGGGGGAGTTTTTTATCTTCAATTTAATAAGTAATAATTTACTGGAGCTATGGTAGTGTTGTAAAATTGTCAGCCACTTGAGTCTTCAATCCCAGCTTTTCCAGAATTATTAGGAACAAATCACTTGACCTTGCCATCACAAGTATTTGTTTCTAAAAATTTCTCAGTGATAGAGGAAATATCTCTACCACTCTTAGAACATTGGGAAATACTTACTTTTATTCATAAGATATGTCGTCTTAATTGTTTCCCGATGTAAAGTGTTGCACATGACAGATTTTTTATTTTTTTTTTTGCCTGATGGCAATTCTACTATCCTTAGCTAGTAGTTAGTTATGTTATTTTTTTATATTCTTTTATGCTTGTCTCATGCTTCTTAGCTGCATCAGTTGCAACTCTTTATCTGTTTTTACCTTTTTGTGTTGTTTTGCTGCATCACAATTCCTAATTTACTGATAGCTATTCAAAGAGTGATTCATTTTGTGGTTTGTTCGGAGTATTTTCCTCTAAAGAAATATATTAGTTGCCTCTTTTTGTTGTAAGGTTGTAGCCTTTTGTTGTAAGGTTGTAGCCTTTTGCTGCTGGTCTTAAATGCCTACTTCTCATTAGCAACTTCATTCTGAAAGACATCTCATAGTTGTAATCAAAGTAGTGTTCAAGGTATAAAAAATCAGTTTGAAGGGAAAAGTAGGTAACTTTTGCTCCCACTTTGAGGGGGAAAAAAAGTTTGTTACTGTGCTATTCATCAGGACTCAAATATATTTGAAAGAAGTATATAACTTAGCTTTTAGTTAGTTGCAAAAATTTGTTTTGTACACAGATAAGCCAATGGTATTGCAGGCAGCTGGTGGTGAAAATCTGCATTGCAGGCTCTTTGTGCAAGTCTAAAGTAACCTCACCTGTAATTACAGATATAAGCTGATTAGATGATGATACACAGACCCAAAGGTCACTTACTAACAAGCAAATATGGTTTGTTTTCCTTTAGTTCTAGTTTCTCTTAAAGACTGTCTTCAAAACAGGGAAGAATATGGTTAGGTGGTACAATTTGGGGAAAAAATGGAAGACAAAATATTGCAAATTTGTTAATTTTTTTTGCATGTGGCAGATGTTGAGACAAACTTGATGGAAACCGGATGCCTTTGCCCCTTTGTTTTTCAAAACTGTAAGCACCTCAGAACTGAAGTTCTGTCAGTACTCCTGATTTGAGCATTTTGTTTTCCTAGATCTTTCTAGTGTTAAACTCAGCATTATAACAACGTGTATGGCACTGTCCAGGAGTTCTGAAGTTTCTTTTTCGGCAAGCCCAGAAAGGCAGACTCCTGTAGAAATAGCAAAATGTCATAGTCCAGTTTGCATTTTTCTAATAATTTTATTTTTCTTCCTCACTTCACTCACAGAAACATTTAAAGACATGTTTTTATATTTGCAGTAGATGCTGAAATCGATTGAAGTGCAGTATGTTAGACATGGAACTTGAAACATCTGTCTTCCTGATGTTTTCTCTGTCAAGTGCTTGCCAGGATCACTTTCCCCATGTTGGAGCATGTCATACAGTTAAAGCAGTGACTTATCAGCTTGACATATGAGCATTACATTTTGCTTTTGAGAAATGAATACTTTTATCCAGTATGCTGGTGAAGGCAGAAAATATTACAGTAGTCTTCTGTGTCCGTATTCTCTTTTGTCATCTTCTACACAGTCAAAATCAGGGTTTGTTTCTTTTCTTGCAGGCTCTGACAGTATCAGAATGTGATCTTTGCCAATATATGTGATAGAGTAATGCTAGTTGCTGAAGAGTAGCCTTGAGGCTGTGAGTTTACAGTAGCTTACTGGTCTGTCTCATGGCTATTTCTTGTATTCAGTGGCCTCCTGAATCTAACTTTGGAAAAACGGCTGTGCTCTGTGCCTGTGCTGTCTGAAGTTCTGTGTGTGATTCTGCACAGGTACTGGTTGGATGCTCAGCATTCAACTTTGAAATCCAAACTGGTTTTTGGCATTTTTATACCATCAAAGGCATGAGCATTAGTATAAGTGGAATTACTGTGGTGCTGGAGTTAACAAGCATCCCTTTGAAGCATCCATGGTGAAGGGTCTAGAGAGGAAACCATGTGAGAGGGAGCTGGGGTTGTGTAGCCTGGAGAGAAGAAGGCTCAAGGGGACCTTATTGCTCTCTACAACTGCCTGAAAGGTTGTTCTAAGCTGTGAGTTGGCCTCTTCTCCAACACAACCAGTGATAGGATGAGAGGAAATGGCCTCAAGCTGCTCCAGGGGAAGTTCAGGTTGAACATCAGGAAGAATTTCATCATGGAAAGAGTTGTTAAATATTGGAATGTGCTGCCCAGGGAGATATTCAGGAAATGACTGGACATGGTGGCACCATGGTCTACTTGAAAATATAATGATCAGTCAAAGGTTGGACTTGATCATCTCCTAGATCTTTTCCCAGTTAAAAGATTCTGTGCATTATTTGGTTTTCAGGCCATATACAGAAATGGAGATGAAAAAATACATTGTGTGCTCTGTTCATTTCTGTGAATGCTGTGAGTGTGGCAGGTGGAGAACATAGACACAGAACAGGGCTAACTGTGCAGCTTCTTGGTACATTTCTTTTCTCAAGGAAGAAATAAGTTACTTAAAGTTAGGTAATGCTTTGCAACAGTCTGGTTTGAACTGGCTTTTGAATGCTGACAACACAAGGAGAACCTCCTTTGTTTTTTACCCCTTGAAGATTTGTCATGGGCAAGTCTACAAGACCAACAATTGCAGGACCCATTTTCAAACAACACCAGGGAGAAATACAGCTGTTGGCAGCTTCTTTTTCTGTCTAAAAATTAAACCATTATGAGATAATAGATTCCTGATGTGAAACTTCAGACTCATGACTGGACCTTCTTTTGCTTGGAGAATGTCACAAAGTAGTAATCTGAGGAGAGAAAAGGGACTATCTACTCTGGCCTTCCAAAATGACATAGTTGACTGTTCTGCAGCTTGGGAAATGATGGGGAAAAAAAAAAGTAGAGGGTTGTTTTGAAGGTCAGGAAAATCATGAGTGTTCTGGAAAAGCACAGTGAGGGAAGTCTTGCTTTTCATAGCGGACCGCAATGATGGAAAGCACTCAACAGCAGATCAGCTGAAAGTAAGCAGTGTAAGTCTTTAAAACATGCAAAATTGTGGCATTCATTACCAGATAGATAAAATGACTTCATCAGAGCTGAGATATACTGTAAAAAGCCTGTGGTTAATTAGTGATTCTAAAACATAGTGGTACAAAAGGTCTCTGGTTCAGGAAGTTCCTGTACAGATGACTACTAATAAGTGGAGTTATTTGTCCACTGTGTTTTGTATGTCTTTTTGCTGAACATCCGATAATGAAGAAAAATACCAAATTAGATAGAATTCTAATGTTTTCAGCACCCTATAAAGATTACAGTTGATTTAAATGGGGTTTTTTGAGCAGCCTGTGGAATATTCTCTTGATTAGTTCACAGTTCTGCTTATTAACAATGTAAAACATTTTGAAAATGTTTTTGTTGAAATGTAGATTCAGAATGTCACAATATTGCCTGTACTATTTTCTCTCACTTTGCATAATATTCCAGCAGTCACATTCTATTTTATGTTTGCTGCATGGTGGATTGGTATGCAGAAAATGAGGAAGTTAATAATTAATTTTAGATTATGACTGCACAAATGTTAGATATAGGGAGCTGTTTGGTGTAAGACATCAGGATAAAACAAGTACAACTGTTGTGTTTAACGGATTGGGTTTGTAGGAAAGCTTTTGGGTTTTTTTTGTTTCATTTCGGTTTATTATTTTCAAGTGACCTACTGACTTTGAAATTTTATGTAGTGTGATATCATAACAGGTAAATAGCCACCATCTCAGGGAGGGCAGGGAAGGAAAAAGTCTCAAGGTATGTCAAGCCAGACATTCATGTCAGGCCATATAAATCTGCTGAACTTTTAAAAGGGCTAGGTTCACATTAACTGACTGTGAAAGCAGAGGTAGTTTGAAGAAAAGAGCGGGGGAAAATGCTTTCAAATGAAGCTATGGGAAAAGTTGGTTTATTTTTAGTTTATTAAAATTATGGGGTTATAGTTGTGGTTTGCACCTCAAATTGAAATCATCTTTTTTCTTTTCCTTTTTTTTCCAATTGAAGTAGAAAAAGATTGCCCTGGAAGATAAGTTAGAATAGTTTGATAACTGGGTCTGTAGAAAATCCTGTGAGTTGCAGTTGTACTGAGGCCTTACAGTGAACTCTAAATATGCCAGGCTTTATTCTAAGAAATTAAAAAATTCACAAGTCTTAGCGTAAACTATGAACTTTTTATGTTCCCCAGCTTCAGTTTCTTCAACATTCTGAGCTGAAATCAAGGTCCTTTAAGCTGCTAGCCCTATATAGCTTGTGATTTGTTTTCTGGATTCAGGAGCCCCTTGAACTTTATCTGGCTTTGGTTGATTCTATGATTGAACTTTGCTTTGAGCAAAAGTGTTTCTTTCCTTTCTCACTTCTGATCTTTGTTATTGTGAAAGTCTGGAAGTATATGTACCCTCTTTAAATTCATTTGGGTTTTTTGTTTGGGGTTTGGTGTTGTTATTTTTTTTTTTTAAAGTCCAGCAGCTGGAAAATTACAACAGGTGAACAAGAGAAGCTGCTTATGTCTTTCCAATCTCATTTTGTGCATGTGTGGACATTGAACATACACGTAGCTATTAATTGTAGTGGGGATGTAATATGTAGTGGGGACTTTCCTGTACTGATAGCAATACAAGTCTGGCCCAACTACCACCTCTTTTATAAGGGGTGCACAATGCTATAAAGAGATGAAGGTTGTGTTTTCCCCTTGTGGTTTGGCTGAGTCTGAAATGACCCCTGCTTCTGTTGGGAATTTGTTTTGTATCTTAGGTTTGTTTTTTTGTTGATTGTTTGTTTTGGGGTTTTTTTTAATTCCTCTTTAGCCAGGCTCTTTCAACATATTCAGGGACCATTATTCACCAGTTATTTAATTCTAGCATTGGTGCTGGGCTGGCAGTCAGTCAGGCTTCAACCCTCCCCCCAGGCTGCGTGCCCTGATCTTTCCTAGTCATCCTGCTTTTGATTTGTTGGGAACATGTCTTGCTTTTGGTTTTAACAGGCTGTTGTTTCTTGCTTTGGCTTGTCACCTTATGGTTATGTTTTAACTTGTCCATCTTCTCCATTTCCCTTAAGAGAACGCTTGGGTTTCTTTTGTTTCTTTAAGGTCTCTTTATTTTAATTGCCACCTTTAATCAGTTTCAATGACACTTTTTTTTTTTTTTTTTTGTCTTTTTGGAATCTTATTTGTTAAGTGTCTTACCACTTCTCCTGATTCCCTAATATGTCCAACAGAGGAACACTTTACTCTTTGAGTTTCTTTTTTTAACTTATTTTTAACAAGCTTCCCTTTTTGTGTGTAGTTCCCCTGTCCTTCAGCTGATCTCCTCTAAGTTCCTGTATTTCTGTTACATGCTATACCTAGTGTGGCCTGGAGAACTGATGAATTTTAGTGTAATGTCCTTGGCTGGGCAAGATCTTTGTTTATTACCCCATTCTTTTATGGAACTGCTCTGGGTAGTACTGCCTGTAGCATGTCCTTGCTGGACACAGTTGACATGGAAGTCTGTAGGGATGATCGAGTACACAAATAGTACAAAAGAGAGGAATAGGAGGTTATCTCATCTGGCAGGATAGACTCTGCTTCTTTCATCCACTCCTTTTTCTTCTTTTGAGGAAAATTGATTCTGTATTATGTGATTTACCAGTGATTTCATCGTGTATAATACAACACTATATTGAATACTATAAAACAGAAGTCTTGACATGCTTGCAATGCCTGATCTCTAAGTCAGGTTGAACTTGGAAATAGGTTTAAATCCTCACAACATGGAGGAGTTCTTCATCTGTATTTTACCCATTTGTTGCTATGTTAACCATAAGTCTGTGGGATGCGGTAAGGTATCACAAGAATCTTGTCCATTCCATTAAGGTGGTTTACTCGTTTACAAATACTGCCGGGACACTTCATAGGAGGAGTGGATTGATGAAACAAGAACAGATGAAACAGAGAGAACTTTGGAGGAACTGGATTTAATTGCTTAGATCACCAGTATGAGGCAATCTAATCTTCAACACTCTGCTTTGAAGATGACTTTTCAATGTACCTGAATAATTTGGTTTAGTTGCCTTTGTCCTTTTGTTCCTTTCTCTTTGTTGTTTTTTCTTAGGAAGTGGGAGGCTATTCAGCCAAGATCACTAGCTTTTATGTCCTTGTTTTGTGCATAAGTAGCTTATAAATAATATCTATTTTTTACCGTATTTGATACTTTTGAGCTTGAATATTTATTAGTGAGGTGTTCTTCCTGATTGTTTGGCTTTCTCAGCCTTGAAGAACAGAGAGAAACCCTGATCAGTACCATTAAGGTTTAGTGCGTGTCCTGTATATCAGAATTCCTAAAGTTTGATAATTAATTGGCGAACAGAAGAGAACTGGCTTATGTTATTTACCTTGATATTCAAAGGCCTTGGAATGAGATTCTGAGGAAGAGACTGTTTGACAGAAATTGTTTGTTGTATGAGAGGTAACTGCCATTACAGATCAAACTATTCATAATAAAGCATAGAACTGAATGCAGAGTTTTCTTCAAAGCCAAAATTAGTGTGGCAGGCCTCAGGGTTTTGCATCAATTTTACCATTAGCGTATATTAACTTCACATATGAAGAAGGTGGCTAGCAGTAAGGTAGACAAACTGTAGATGAAAAGAATAAAGCAAAGTCAATAACAAAATTTTGAGAAGATTTCATCAAACTAGAAGAGTTGGCATAAAGGAGATGATACTCCTTACTACTATAAGTAAAATCAAGTATAGAAAACATGGCAGATGAGTAGCTTATATGGAGCAGTGTTGGCTTTCTAAATTGCATCTTATGTTTATACACTGAGTTCTTAAAGGCCTCTTTCACACGAAGTGTCTTTCTCTAAACTTTGCCACAGCAAAAGCAGGGCAGCTACAATATCAGGATTTCCATCAATTATCTTTTGGTGCTACAATTACTACAGAGCATCAAGTCAGAAGTAAAGCAAAAACCAATACTGAATTTTTTGGTATATAAAGGCTTGGGAGTATTTTTTTTTCTACCTTTTTTATATCATACATTTAAAAATAACTTATCTGCTTGGAGTTTAACTCTTCTTGCTTTTATATGTTATGTTCTACCTGTTCTTCATGGAGAAATGTTGCCTTCTGTATAATATTAATATTAGCTACAGGTAATAGCTGTTCTGCTCAGGTGATTGCACTAACACATTAATAAATCAGTAACAATAAAAATATTGGACACAATTGTTAATAAATTTGTGCTCTAGAGTAAAAATTTTGAAACCTTAGTTTTTCACTTATATGAAATTTATGCGTCTATGAAAGTCTGTGCACTGCCTAATTTTTGCCTTTTGTTCTTGCATATTTTCATGGACTCAGTCAAAGTAGTTGTTCTGTAATGGATTGAGTACCATATCTCATTTTCTCTGTGTGAACTTACTTTTATGAGCTCTTCTTTATAGTTTTTCAGATTAGAGAGCATAATTGTTACAGGATTTCTTGCTGGGAAAAAGTGATTATTCTGTCAGTTTTGTTAGATTGTCTTGTTTACAGTGCTTCTTTGGTTTATTCAAGGGCGTTGGGAGTTTCAGTGACAGACTACACATTTGAAGACTGTCAGCTGGCTTTGGCTGAAGGACAACTTCGTCTCCCTTCAGATACGTGTCTTTTAGAATTTGCAAAGCTTGTGAGAAGCCTTGGGTGAGCATATACAATATTTATATGTAAGGTGCATCTTTATTATATATATCTATGTTTATGTAGTTTTCCTGTCGTGTAACAATATTGCTTTTATATATATATATGGAATGCTGTCATCATACAATCAGGGAAACACCAGTATAAAATTAAACCAGTACTGTACTTCACTTGGCAGCAGCACCCCTGAATCCTAACGAGTAGAGTAGGCTGTAAAGTTCTTATTTTCTCTCTGACAAGTGAGCAGAGTGAGTCTGAAGCATTCGTTCCTGAGCTAGAAGACACTTTCTGAAGGGGATCGGGAATACTGTGGGATTCCTAATATTTGATACAGTTAAGAGTCAATTGCCATTTCCTGTGACATCTGTGAAGGGAAGACAAGTGCTGCCAATAGCCATCTTGTGACTGGATTAACCTTGTAATAGTGAGGACAGAGGGGTCACCCTTTCCCAAGAAGGACCAGGTGGTGGTTGATCTTCTGAGCAGGTCCCTGCCAGATGGACTTTCTAATGCAGCTGTAGGTCAGTGCATGCAGCATGGATCCTCTCTTCTTTCTTCCCATAGCACCATTTCCTGCTGGCTTTACCTTTCAAAAAAGCCTCAGCAAATCTGAAAAATTTACATAAACCAAATAGTAAAACTTGCTGCTGCTTTCCAGTTTTTCTCCTGCTTCTCCAGTGATCCTGTTGAGCAACCATGAACTAAATGTACAGCCTCATCCTATTGACTCTCAATGTGCAAACACCCTTTTGCATTTTCTTGTCTCATCACCTGAAAGTACAGAGCATAGTTTAGTGTTTCCATTGTGTATTTTATTTCCTTTCCCTAGTTTTTCCTTCATCTTCAGCTTGTGTACATAAATGAAAATAAAGAAGAGCAAGCTCTATTGGAGAATAAGGAATGTAGGACAGCACAAATCATGCATTCAGATGACAAGCATATATTATTCTATTGTCAGGACCTCCATCTGAAAAGACTTCCATTAGGATAGGAGAGACTTCTAAGGGAAAAGAAAGATTCTCACTTTGTTTCAAAGGCTCTGAATTTACAGTACTAAGGAAGAAAAGCAAGCGAAACAAAACAAACCAACCACCCACGTCTCTTATTATGCAGTTGATAATCCTGGGATTCAGTTTAATCCTCTTGTTAAGTTGTCTGGCTTCTGTCTGCTCAATTTAAAGCTGTTCTTTCAAATTATGCTTTTCTAGGGTTTTGTTTTTGCCTCTGAAACAGTTACATGCATTTGTGAGAAAGGTTCACTGCAGCCCAGAAGTTCTCTCTGGTTTGAGCGATTAATCATCGGTGAAATATAATCCTCTCTGAATTTGGGCATGTGCCAATAAGAAGGATATTATGATGGTATTTTTCTGGCACAATTGGATGAAGATTGTTATATGACTTCATCTCTAATGCATGTTTGATAATAATGTAGTCATTTTGCTGTTTATTCAAAGGTTTTGAGGCCAGGGAGGCATTAAGATCATCCACTTGCATCTCTGAATAACTGGAACAGTAAATTTTATCCAATGGGTTTTTCATCCAGTCTTAATACTTCTTTTTGAGCAATGACATACCTTCCTGATAACGTCCAGTTTTAAAAGATTTCTACAGTAAGACAAATCCAGAGTTCTTTTTGGTTTAGATTTTTTGAAACCAACTTACATCTCCATTTGCTACACTGAAGAGCTACTTCTGTGCACTTTATGTGTCTACAGGATTCATTATCACTGTCTGTAAAATTTGCTTAGTCTGTGCTGAGCTGGATGGGATCCAGTCCAGAATCCATGCAGGCACAGCAGTGAGTTCTCATGCTTCATCTAAGGATGAGCTCGGGCTCTGTTAACAGAGCTGTACATCTGGCTCATACCAAACTGTGATAAAATGACTGCTTTATCAATGAGATCAATTGATCATACACTTATCTTCTCAAATTCTGCATTCATTACTCCTCAAGCAGTCATATTTCTCTTCAGTCTGATAATTTATGTCTGACTAACGAGCTGATTGCTAAGCTATGTGCAGTCTATGTTGTGCTTTCATGCTTTTTTTTCATACATTGTAAGTCCTCTGTTTCATTTGATGATTTATTCTGTAATTATTAACCCACTGTTTAAAGTCAATCTCTGTTTTTACTTGAACTGGATCTAGTGCCATGTTCTGGACATTAAATCTTCTTTGGATTTTGTGCCTTACTGAAGACCTCTTTGGATATCTTCTCCTTCAGGAAGTGTTAATACAGTTAATTAAGTCTAGTCTCTGTCTTTTTATGAGATACTTCTTAGGAGCTGCTTTAGGGTAGTTGCCTGCAAGGAGATCCTTGAGTTCTGATTTGAATTGGTTTGCTCCTATTGTTTCAAGCTTCTGTTTGTTCTAATTCCCAGTATTACCTCATGAAGTTGACCATGAGGATCCTTTTAGGCAGTGCAGCTGTAGGCTACCAAGATCTGCAAGAACTTCATAGGCTGGTGACAGTCTATTCTCGCTCAACAGCCTTAACCATCCAGACTACAATGCAGACTTCTGCTCTCCATGCGTGCCTGAAATGGTGGTCCAGATTGTAGGTAGAACTTTGCGTCCCCAGGGTAATAACCCTCACAGCTAACTACCTGTGCTGTGACTTCAGAGTGCTCAGAGGTCATCTATAACAAGGAAAAAAACCTCTGGAGGATGTTTACCATCTGCATTTATGATAAAAGCAATACTCTCCACTACAGGAGGTGATCATGGATCAGGCATGACAGCAAATACCAACCATGGTAGCCCCTGCTTTTGTGGATCAAGGCAGGGTGTGCCAAGAGTATTCAAGGTCAGTTTTGCAATTTTTCAGTATACTTGCTCCATTATGGCAAGAAGTTGCACAGAAGTACGTCAGCAGACATAAAACTGAATGTATTGTGCTTTTCTGGCTTAGGGCATGTTTCTCTGTGCTTGCAGTTTGCAGAAGCGCTAGCTACAAGATCCAGCTGTTCTTCTAGCTCTCTGAGACACTAGAAGGTTTTTGGCAGGTTCCCAGCATGCAAGAAATGAGCTTGTTTTCAAATAGTCAAATATAGCTAAAACTAGCTTGCTTGCTAAAAATAGTGATAATTATGCTGTAAAATATTCTACCTTCAGGGATCTGGTTTTCCTTGTGAAGCCTGCTGTGAAGAATTTAATGTTCAGAGCTGTTAATCTTCAAAAATGTCCTTTCCATCTTCATGGGCTCAGGAGTACTTCTTGTTTTCTTTAGTGTGCACTCACCTAAAAAATTAAGCAAAACACCACAACAGCAAATAATTTTATATATCATAAAGCCTAGATTCTGCATGGAAACCATTAAGCCAACAAGCATGATTTCATGAGGGAAGACACATGCTGTTGGCTTTCTAGAATTTATGGCCTCTGTTGGAATAACAGTAATAATTATAAAGGAATTGCGACGTTCAAACCTTTTCACATTGGTTCAGAACCTATTATGAGATTTATACTTGGGTTCAGAAGACTTCTGTTTAGCAGCTTATGGTCATCAACATAAAAATTACTTTCTGATTTTGAAGGGCTAGAGGGAAGTGAGCCCACCTTGGATTACCAGAAGCACAATGCAGTCATACTCAAGTTGAAGCAGTTTGCCTCACTGATCCACATACTGCTTTTGAGATTGCCTCACATCTCTTTCTATATTTACAAAGAGATGTCTGTAAGATTCATAGTGAGCCATGTTACTTCCAATACATGGTTTTGCCTTCAAGCTTCTTTAGCTTTTCAGGCTTAATTACTTGTGAAGAGGAGGTCTTGCAAGTCTTGAGTGCTACTCACCAAATGAGTGCTCCCTCAGTTCTAGAAGGTGAATTTTAAGACAATTCATTGCAAACAAAATCTCTCTGGTTTAGAGACAAATGTTACACTATGTGTTCTGCGTCAGTGGGGGCTTATCTCAAGGGAGGATTTAGATGCCAGCTGTCCTCATGCTACAGTTAAAATCCATTTCAGCTACTGCTCTGGGATCTATTATCAGTGGACACTTCTTGCATGTAATCCTGCATGTGAGAAGCTGAGTTTTGTGTGCATTTCAAATCCTCTATGGATTTTTTTTTTGTTATTGTTCCTTCTCTTTACTACTTGATCATGGAAAATGAATGTTTGCAGAGGGATGTTTCCCTTTTTCATACTGTCCAGGACTAAATCTTAAGATCAGTGCTTTAATGCTAGAATGGAGAACTTGTGAATGTTCTACAGGAGCCGTGGGTTTCTGGAAGAATTCTTGCATGTTCAAGTCTTATAGTTCAGAAATACAGGTCTTGGCATTGTTTAGTTAGTACATATTGATAAGTCAGTATAGGTCATGACAGACAACATGAGAGGTGTATATTTACTTAAAAGTCGTGGTGTTTAGGAAGGGTCACTACAGCAAGCAATCAGGTTCTGGAGCTGATGTATCAGATAATCTTCCCAGCAAAATGCTCTTATCTTTTTTCAGAAGCTCCTCAGAATGCTGATATTAAGCATTTTATTCATTCTTGTTACTGAGAGGAAGCTGCTGAGGAGTCCCAGCTGCAGGCTGGGAACAGTTCTGCTGTAAGCTTCTGAGTTGTGTGAATAACTACTTTTCCTTGTCTGCAGCAGCAAACAGCAAAACAGGCAACTGCAGAAGGACATTGTAGGAGACTACTGGCAGCTTTTGTCTTCAGAATGGAAAGTTTGGATGCCCAGGTTACCCTCAATCAGTTCAGAGGAGACCTGATTAAGATTTGCTTGATGTTGTATCACAGGGAAAAGATACTTTTCCTTGCATCATACCTGCAGCACCATTTATTTTATTCATAGTAAGATTATTTATTAAGGGTTTTTTGTTTGGTTTTTGTGTTTGTTTTCTTTTGCAAAGCCAAAACAGGAAGCTTGACTTAGGAAAAAAACTAACCAACAACTGCACGGTAGATACTTGCATAAGTATAAAGCTGTTCATTCATCAGTCAAAGTCTGGTTTTGCAATGAGAAGGACTGAGGAAAGTCTGTAGCTGTATGAACTCCTAGAATTTTTTTTGGGTTGCCTCATACTGGTGTCCAACTCAAGACGACTGAATGTGAAAAAATGAGAACTGACAAACAGGATTAACAGTATAATCACTATTATGTAATCCCTGATTTTTTTTTTTTTAGGCAAGATGCATCATGTCCTTCCTGTTCAGTGACATTAGTAAATTTGGAAACATAATTGGTTTATGTTACTGTCCTACAATACAGCCATATTCGAGTGACCTAAATTCCACCTAGTTCTCCATGCTTGGAATTTATTAGCTAGTTCTAGACTGTGTTTCTTCCTGTTGAACTGCTTATACATATGGCTTATAATCAAGGTAGACTAAAGGACGTGCATTTGTCCAGGGTTCTTAAGCCCTTGCAGTAATTCCTAAAACAGTTTGAGAACTAATGGGAGCTTTAAAATTACAGAAATGCATTATTTTATAATAAAGTTGTGTAATAATTCTTAATCCAGACTTTGTAAAGCTTTGCACTGTTATCATCCATTGTTTCATTTGATATTTTGAAATATGTATTGTTAAAACTGGGTTGATTTTTAAAATGTGCAAAAATAATATGCTTTGTAGGCTGAAGCCAGAAACACTTGGAGATGATCTTGATAAATATGCTGCAAGTGCCATGAAAATGAAGAAAGAAAAGGTTGATCTTAAAGAATTTTCAGCCTACTTGGAATTTCCAGTTTCTCAGACATTAGAAAGTATGTTTGCACTTTTTGATGAGGTAAGAAGCAACATTAGGTTTAAAAATTTTACTACTTTTGGTAAACTCTGCTTTAGCCTACTTCTGTTTCAATTGAATTCACTGACGTCTGATTCTGAGCACTTCACCATAGTATTTGCTTGCTGCACTTCCCTTTCAGCCAGGTAAGGGCACATAGCATCAGCTAAATAAAGCATTCTTTCAGGTAGAACTTAAAAGCAGTATCAGCTGGACAAAAACTGGTGTTTTTCTAGATGCAAAATATGAAGAGGAAGAAAGGTAGGGTCAGGTAGACCTCTGCTGCTGCTCATTGCAGATGAATGCAGTGTCTGGTAGCTGATATTTCATTTACCTTGTAAATAAATAATAAATTAATAAATATAAATGAACTTGTTCTTCTACGATGCCTGAAACCTGAAGAATCTTGGCAAATGAGCCAGTTTTTCATTCCTCTGGCAATCAGCCAGAATGGGGAAATGACAATTATCTTTGTCTGGATGAGGTGCTGTCTGGACCAGGAGGTGGATATGTCCACAGTGTTCTCTCTTGGAGCAGATGTCGTGTATTCAGGGCTTAAATTAGGGTGCATTGTCCTCTGGTTCTCTGGTTTTAATTTCAGCCCAGTGATTCAGATGGTTTAATGGAAAAATCTTAAATATGCAAGTGAAGGGTGACAGTAGCAGCACTGTTTTCCGAGAATGTTTAAACTATGACTTTTGACTGAGACTCTGAAAAGGACCTTCAGGGCTTTCACCCAGGTTCTTGTCCTCATGTGATTTTTATTTCTGTGAGACTGGTTTTTTGTTGTGGCACATATAACAATCTTTCTGAATATTCTGCATTTTTAGCAACTGTTAGTTATTTATGAAAATTCTCAGACAAACTGCACTATTTTGAGGGGAGGTTTTCCTTCACAGAATGAAGATGGTGTAATTGACATTCGGGAATTTGTCATTGCTCTGTCAGTTGTCTGTAAGCCATCCAAAACTCTGGAAACAATTCAGTTGGCATTTCAGGTAAGCAGCATTTTCTTGCTCTGGTTTACTTATTTTTAGAAGTTGTTAATACTGCCATTAGACTCAATAGAGGTTTCCACATTCCCTTTTTATGTTTTAAAACAGTATTAATGGAAAGTTAGATGAAGAGTTCCTGTTAACAGGGAATGCATTGCAAGCGTAAATTGTGTAAAATTATGGAAGCTTGCTGTTTGAAGTTTTTCTTTGTAGAATGCTGGTAGAATCCTTTTCAGCAAATTAAGTCTCAAACCTCTAGTCCTTTGTATTGATTCCTCTAAACAAACAGGCTGTTGAGTTGTACTTACTACTCTTAGAATGTTTCAATCAAATCTAATTTTTCAAGTTAATAAAGTATTTTTTAAAATTTCCTACATGTTAATCGAGATTATTTTTTATCTCCTTTTTTCTTCTTGTTAAGATTTTCTTCCCTCTTAGTCTTACCATGTTTGTGTGGTGGTCGTGAAGTCTTTGTCCAGACTTGATGCTTCCCAGAAGTGCTCCTGATCTTGCTCTAGCCTCAGTGGTTTGTTGTAGCATCACCATAGATTGTTAATGCAAGCTTTTTGGGAAAGTGACAGCAGCAATGCTTAATCAATGGGTTTCTGACACCTTGATGTATTACTTTTCAATTAATTTCTTTAGTATTACTGTTTCAACATGCAAACTCTGCTGCATCCTGCATCATCTTTTCCCTTTGCCTTGAATTCACATGGTCTTCAGTGTTACTGAAACTGAGAATTGCTAAGTCTTGATGCTGTCTTCACTAGTGAATGCATGGAGTTGAGAACATTCAATTGCACGGTGCTACTTTGCAGCCTTCTTTTCTGTGTAGTTGTTTTCAGGTTCTTCAGCATGACGACTTTAACTACGTTTTGCTGAAGAAATGAGGCTCCTGTGAATGCTTAGTGTTCACATGTATCATTCTTACCCTTCGGCCAGAATCCCATCAATTTGGCAAAGGAGGAAAGAGCAAAAATCATTCATTCCTACAAATATTGTGGGAAATCTGCCACTAGTAGCTGCTGTTATCTACTTCTGCTTCTGAGGGAAAAGCAGACAGAAAGGTCTCTGTCCTGACTTCGTTCATTTCAGCTATTAAATGGCATAGAGAAGTAGTCAGGTGCTGTTTGGTCAGCTCTGTATCTTCATACTAAAATGAACAAATTTGAAGTAAATGTAAAGGGGGCTTTAGGGAAATATATTTTTTTTTAATTTAGCTGTCATATTTCATAATGTGCAATATCATTTTATCATTTGAGAGGAAGAAAAGCTCAGGGTGGTTATTTTCTTTCTGAAAGAATTTGAAGTTAATAAAACTGGTTTTTAGGAAAATTTCTGTTCTTTCTTAACTGGTTCATTCTCCAACTCATAATACATAATTTTGAGTTGCTTTGTTAATTACAAAATATAAAGCTAGCTATAAAACTGCAAAGAAGCTTTATGCGTGTATTAAGAAGTGGAAGTACTCAGCAAGGGGAAGCAGGTATGGCTCATTTTATCCTACTAGTGATGATTGGAAGAGTTAGAAAAGTCTCAAGCTGAGAAAATTTTGCTCATTCTAGGGGAAAAAAAAGGAAAGAGAAGCATTTTAATCCTTTCCTACCTCCTGTCCTGACTTCACAAACAATAAGATATTCACACAGCTTACCTGGAGCACTTGAAGGATCTAGCCAGTTCATGAGTGTGTGACTTTGAACAGGTGCTGTCCTCTGCTTCATGCTACTTTTGCTGTCATTTGTTTTCAGGAAAAGTGCAACATTTCACATAGCTACAAGTTTCCAAAGTGAACTGTTTAGTATAGGAGGGAAGAACTTGAAAAATAGTATCATTATATGGAGTCGATACAAAATTGGGGGGTGTGGGAGATACATGTGAAGGCTGTGCTGCCATTCAGTGGGATCTTCATAGGCTAGAGGATTTGATGAGGAGAAACCCAATGAGGTTCAACAAGGGCCAGTGCAGTGTCCTGCACCTGGGGAGGATTAACCCCAAGTACCAGCACAGGCTGGGGTCTGACACCTAGAGAGCAGCTCTGTGGAGAAGGACCTGGGAGTCTTGGTGGATGACAAGCTGACCATAAGCCAGCAGTGCTCTTGTGGCCAGGAGGGCCAGTGGGATCCTGGGGAGCACTGGGAAAAGTGTGGCCAGCAAGTGGAGGGAAGTGATTCTTCCTTTCTACTCAACCCTAGTGAGGCCACAT
This sequence comes from Edolisoma coerulescens, assembly GCA_013397115.1. Classification (NCBI taxonomy): domain Eukaryota; kingdom Metazoa; phylum Chordata; class Aves; order Passeriformes; family Campephagidae; genus Edolisoma; species Edolisoma coerulescens. The sequence continues at coordinate 5,662,184 of VWZW01006289.1, forward strand.
CTGGAGTGCTGTGTCCATTCCTGGGCTCCTCAGCACAAGGAAGGCAGGGAGCCACAGAGATGATGAGGAGTGTGAAGCATCTCTCTAATGAGGAGAGACTGAGGGAATTGTTTAGTCTAGAGGAGAGAAGACTGAGAGGGGATCTCATTAATGCGTATGTGTATATATATATATAAAATATAATATAATATCTCAGAGGTGGGTGTCAAGACAATGGTGCCAGACTCTTTTCAGTCGTTCCCAGGGACAGGATGAGGAGCAGTGGCCATAAATTAAATCACAAGAAGTTCCACTTCAGGATGAAGAACTTATTTACATTGAGGGTGGCAGAGCACTGGAACGTGCTTCCCAGGGAGGTTGTGGAGTCTCCCTCTCTGGAGACATTCCAAACCCACCTGGATGCGCTCTTGTGCACCCTGCTCTAGGTGACCCTGCCTTGGCAGGGGGTTTGGACTAAGAGCAGCACTCCAGTGTAAGTGCTACACCTTCCCTTCAGAACTGCTAAAGAAACTAAAGGCTGTTGTAAATCTTGTCAATACGGTGTTTGTCAACCTGACCACCCAGTATTACCTGACTACTTGGTCTGTGAAAATGTAGCAGGTTTTATTAAAATAATGTCTTGTCCTTTCCCCTATTCCTGTGAAACACTGTGCAGGTTAGGTGGTAGGGGGGGCAAAGGCAAGATTCCTGATTTGAGCATATGTTGTCTTCTATGCAACTTCAATATTTTTATTCCACTAAGGTGTGCTGTCTAGGGACAACAGCTTCTGCTTGTGTGAAAAATACATACTTATGCCTGTTTTGTTCAATCTCATCAGTTTCCACCTTCTGGATGATGTAGAGGAATTTAAAGGACGTTTCCAAAACAGCACTTTCTACATGGTTTGATATTTGCAGTGTTGTCATGCTTGAAAAGGAGACAGGAATGTTTCAAAAACTCTTCTCTCTCACTTTACATTGTACAGGCAAAATGAGTTATTTTAAGGAAGCTTAATGAAGCTGTATTTGGTACAGATGTTTTGAAGTATTCAGGTCCATTTCTCAGGGAAAAACACTGCACATATGCCAAGATGGAATGAGACTATGAACAGTTATTCTTAGTTATCAATCTGTCAGTAGCAAAGCTAACTCCTTCTGTGAGGTAACTCTTTAGGATGTGAGATTATGCAAATTACTGTTTTCTAGAATCAATACTTATAGAAAATTGTATGCCCATCACTGGTGTATGGGGTAGGATTCTCCTGATTAATACCATTTAGATACAGGCATTTTATGCCAGCTGGCTTTTGGATTTTGGTCAAAGGAATCTTGAGTTTTACATCTGACCAAGTGGAAATGGTATCTGATTTAGGCAGACCTAAATGTATCTCCCAATATCACAGACTGTCTTGGAGTTTAGACACGTAGCTCAATGGACTGAATATTATTCTCAGTTATACATTTGCAAAACATGTTAGTGTTTGACAGTCTTGTCGCTGAATATCACTTTAATTCCAGTGGTTAGGCATGTAAACATAGGACTTTTTTCTGGATATAGCAAGCTTTACTTTCTAGGCATACACAGGTGAACTGATGATATCTTTTACGCAGATTAATCTGAAATCCTTAATATATCACATCAGTCTGAGAATGACTAGAATTTCTAATACCAAATTTTTATTTTGCTTTACTTCAATGTAGTGCTGTTTATAGGAGTTGGCACTCAGCTTTGCAATGATTTATCTTGCTGTCTTGATTCATAGCTGTACCAGTCAGAAAGCGGAACTATAACAGAAGAGGATTTAGCTCACATTCTGAAGACTGCCATGGGTGTGTCACAGATTGATGTTACACATCTTTTTAGAGCTGTAGATGAAGAAGAAAAAGGAAAGATTACCTATGGTAAGTATTCTAACTGCATCTGAATTGTCACAAAATGTCAAAGTTGCCTGTGCTCATGTTGATAAACAAAGAAGTTGCATTTTTATTAAAGTCTACCTTTTTTAGTTGGCTTATTTACTTCAATACTGATAAAAGCACTGCAAACAAAGTAAATTTACATTTTAAAAATTAGTTTCACCTTTGGTATCAAATGCCATGTTTTCAGTTTTCCCTTCCACATCAAGTCACATAATAAGAGGATTAGCTCTTTCAGCATATTCTGTCCTGTGACTTCCATGTATGCGAATATGTATTTTTAAAGAAAGCTACCTTAGCTCTGTTCTGTTTTGTCTGTTATGTCTGGGAGCAGGAAATGAGGGGGTTAACCAGGCTGCCTGTTCTGTAGTCTGTAATGTAGGTGGAACGGAGGCGAGAAAGTTGCATTTGAAAAATTGAGACCTGGGTGAATAGATTGTGCTGGGAGTCAGAGTACTTGTGTGTTATTTCAGATTCTTTATGTTTTATGCAGTAAGGTTCTAAATTTAGTTGTATCATTTAAGTATGGACTGAGTTGTTGATAGCCAACATACTATGTATCTCCAGTAGAGGATTATGACATATCCTGTTCTAATTGTTTTTCCCTCAGGATAATCAGTATGTATTTAATTTGTAAAAATCTTACAAATTAATACATCAGTGTTAGTAAATCATAGTTTCTACACTAGTAATTCCTGTGTTTCAATCATACAATATGTATGTAAATCTTCAAATACACAAATATTTTTATGTTACTGGAATGAGTATCATTGCCACTGTTCTTTTGTTTTTTCCTGTGTCTTCTCTCCTTGGTTCCTGCTGCCCCACCCCGTTCCTTTCTGTGCCTCTCATCTGTCATATCCCCAGCATTTCCACATCTATCCTGCCCATTGCCTTCTTCCTGCCTGTCACTGTTGCTCCATGTTTTCCAACTCATATGTGCAGTGACTCAGCTCTTCTCCCTATCTCCCAGTCACCAGCTTCAAAAATACCAGCACAAATCTTAAGCTGGTAAGCATGGCAGAACTCTAATTTTAGCACATTTCATTGTTTGAGAATAGCTAAATTTGTAGTCATGTACAAGTGAATTCAGACCAAGTCATGTGAGTTACCAAAGAATTAGTATTTTAATGTTCATCTTTAATAATTGCATTTAATCTGCACTTTTTCCCTAAGTGGTCATCATATGTTCCCATCACAGGAAAATCTGGACCACCAAGCCACAGCAGTGGCCACTGGAGTGTTTGGCTCTCATTTTCACTATTTTATTTCCTGTAGTCAAGAATAGTCTTTTGTGAGGCAACACAAAGTAGGTAGTAGGATGGTGTTTACATAATTTCTTTGAAACTTTCCTTAGCACTTTTCCTGAGAGAAGTGCTCATTTTATAATAGAAACATGCCATTTTAACATATCTGGAAGTTTAATAGTGAGAGTGCATATCCAGTTTATTAGATTAGAGAATTAGAAGTTGCAAGAAACTTCTGGTATTGCATTTCTGTCTTGAAAGTTCCTGCCATAAATATCCAGCCTCTTGCCTTTCCTGAGAATATGTGGAACTTCACACATGCTCAATTCGTTGCATTTATTTACTAGAAAGGAGAGGTGAAAAAACTTGCAGACTACATGGTTCTGAAGATATTGTTCAGACAAGTTCTGAGAAATCAAAACATTGTATCTGGTGGAAGTGATGTTACTTTGGATACGCACAGCAGAGGTCTACTGACAATCTCCTTTCTAGGGTGTTGGAATTTAAAGTAGGAATGTTAAGTCTTACTTGTGAGAACAAAAGATAAACTATCTAAAGTATAAAACCTAAATTGCTGCACACATGGCAGAGTCCTTGAAGCCACATATTTTATCCCAAAGGAAAAGCTCAGGTTGCAGGTAAACAGAATAACCAACAGCAAAATCGAGATTGTGTAACTAGATTTGTAATTGTGAATCTGAATTGTTGGAAATCTGGATTTTTGTTGTATTTGAAAGCACACTGGTTGCCAAAGATCTATATATCAGTTCTATTTAGCAGTGTGCAGTTGGTTTAGTTGTTCAGATGCACTTTGATTGCAAAGCTTATCCTTTTAGTCTAATATAGACAGAGGCAAGATTTATCAGTCTTAAGTCATGATTCTGGAGAGTTTGAATAGGTTCTCTAGGAGGGCATCTCAAATTCTAGGAAACTCTCCACCAGCTCTTGATAGACAATTCAGACTGTGAAAGTGTTCTGAAGACTGCCTGGCTTGCTGTAACCAGAAAAAAAGGGGAATTGGCCGTATTTGGAGTATCTGTATGAATGAACAATCAGAGAAGGACGAATTATTTGCTTGAAGTGATTATATACTAACTACTGGATTATCCTGTTAAGTTGCTGTACACTAAGGTAATTATGTAGCTGAGTGGAAACAAAAACTAGAGGAGATTCATGAACACACAGCTTCCAGGAGGAGCAGCAGGTAGTAGGAAGGTGTTTCAAGGGTAGGAGAAAAACCTCTGGAAGTTCTTGTAGTATGTATGCATACGTAATACAAAGATATAGGCATGAGTCTTAACTCCACTTTAGATTCTTTCGTTCTTTATATCTCTGCTCTTAGTGGAGGTGGGAAGCAAAATCACCTTTCTCCCCAAGTTAATGACTGAGGTGATCTTTTCCTTCAGTCTAATGCTTCACAGTTGCTTTCAGTTTGAGCTCCAAGACGAGACTTGTGATTAGAAGTAATGCTGTAATAGCTGGTTCTTTCTACATTACGTTGTTTCACGTTTCTGATGAATGAGGCAAATGGGATTCCAAGCACTTTTCATTGCACTCTGCTGAGTACAACTTTGATAAATATTCCTTAATATCTTCAGGACTTATTTCAGCAGGACCCAAAATGTCAGCCTACTGAGATCTATCCAAAATGTTACCAAAGGTTGTTCATTTAGATCCAGTACTGCTCAAACATTGAGGGATGGATCCTCACAGAATTGTCAGGATGACGATTTGGATATAAACTATTATGACTGTGTGAACAACTGCTTCAAGGGATTTTTCTGAACTTATTTTCTGAAAAAATACTGTAACTTCTTGAGGGATTACTTAGACTGGCATCTACAGTAAATAGTCCAGTCTTTCCCGTGTTTAATGTGACTGTAAGAGCATCTTTGGTGCTGCTGGTAGAAATTTTTATACTTGTCTTAGTTGAGCTAAAATATTAGAATGACCTTTCCCAAGAAAAAAAGGCTATTTGTCATGGTCATTAATATGACACACACATTGTATGTGTTGTTACAAAAAACAGTACATCCTTGGGATGTGTTTAAAGCATCCATATGAAAAAAGGGAATGCTTTCATGGTCCTGCTGCAGGCCAGACCCATTTAAGGTTAAGGCTGACAGCTGATTGCTGTCTCCTTGTTAGCTGCTGAAAAAGAATACAATCAGTTGGTTTCATTGAATGTACTTAACGCTTCTGATTCTGATGAATAAGTTTGCCCTCAAGTGTTGCTAATATATTTTTGCAACTACTACCACTGTTAAATATTTTAAATATAAAAAAATCCTACGTTTCCATCTTGAAAAAGGTTAGATGAATCAAATTCTTTGCTATGAGTTTTTTTTTTTTAAAGTTGAACTTGCATTAAACACTGTCAAAAGAAACATCTTTGCTGTATGCATTTTCAAATATTTTGGATTCCCCTTTGCTCATGAAGACTTTACCATTTATATGATCCATCAGCCTGTTGTACATAGAGGTTTTTCAACATAGATGGTAATGTTGGTTTTCATGACTTAAACTTCATTAACTTTTGTTGAAGTTATAGGTCCAGAATACTCTAGAGCCATATAAACTGGATAAAGGATATTTTTTGTTAGTGGGAGGATAAAGTTATGTTTATTGCCTTCTCCCCATCTATCCCTTTGCAACAGTTCAGAGGCAGGGTTGCCCTACAACTTCAGTGCCCCTGTGAGCCATATGGCATTCCCTTGCCCTTTGCAGTATTGAAAAATCATGTCATCCCAAAGAGTGGCAGAGAGGGAAAGCTGCAGTGGTTTCCTTCTTCTGTACTTACCCAGTTGTTCTAGGAGGAGCTGGGCTTCAGTCCTTTGAAAGGCTTCTTCAGGTGTCATCCGCTTTGCATCCCGGGGAATTCACAGCACTGTCTGATCATGAGCTCTTCTGGGGTAGCACAGTGAATTTGAGTGGGAAGTGTGTGATACACTGTAGGTGACTGAGTTAGTGAAAACATTTACATCCAGATTTTTCTAGTGTCAGTTTACGGTATAAGAATAGCTTCTTATTGCTTGGATCCTGTACAGTATCTTGTGTTCAAATCATGTCTGAGTAAAGTCATTTGGGTGAATTGAGACAAAGTTTCAAAGTCTGATTTTTAACACAAAATATTACTTCTTGGTGTGAAGGCTTCCCCACTCCCCCAAGAACTAATCTGGCTCTTCTTATTATCGTATTATTATCTAACATTAAAATCAGGAGTTTTTTCATGTGTTATAAATTATCTCCTCAATATTATTCTCTAAAATATTGGGACTTTTGAAATGCTCTTGAAAGCGGAAGGCAGCAATGACAGCTGCTGTTAGGTTGAAGCAAACTATGAGTGCAAAGCATTGAAGGGCATGTTTGCAAAAGAGTTTTAAGAATTTAAGAAATGACTACTCTTGATGTTCAGTGATCTTCAGCTGGAAGGCTTCTGTACTTCCCTAGTGAATAGTGAAATGCTATGTAAGGGCATGTGATGCTCATCATGCGTTTTAATGCAAATCTGAGCCTGTTTGCCCCTTCATACAAGCTGAGCTCTGGCCTGAAGTGTTTTCAGAAGACTTAGATAACTCTTTGCAGCATCTCAGCTCTGTGGATATGGTAAACTTATGCTGAGAAGCTAAAACAAGTACTGGGGATAGCATTATGTTAACTGCTGCTATTTTTCTCTGAAGAAATCATGTGATTGTATATGTGTAAGTATTCAAATTTAGCATCCTTCTGTTTCAAAGAGCTGATTCTGTGCAACAACAATTTTTTTTTTAGATGACTTCTACACATTTGCTGAGTTGCACCCACACTTTGCAGAAGACTATCTCTATGCTGATCAGGTGGGAGCTGAGAGCGGCTTGGAGACTTCATCTCTTTCTGCTCCTAATGGTATCTGTACTGACTTCAGCCCTGACAACACTGGCGATAGAAGGAAGCCCCTGCAGAAGAAACTGAATTAACACTACAACTGTTACCTTCCTCTCCTGGTGAGAGGGTTGTATTTTCTTGGGATTTTCATAAGTCACTCCAATTATACAGCAAAAAAAATACCAGTTTTGTGTGTGAAAGTTCTACCTTAATATCATCCTTTGAATTGTATGTGCTATATTTAACAACATGTTCCAGGTTACTTTGGGAGAGGTGTTTTTATTTTTTTTGAAAAGGTCTTTGAAAGGCAAAAATGTGAATGTGCTTCATTATTAATGTTCATATTTAAAAGGAAGTGGCACAACTTATTTATATTCCATTGGCTAGTTCCATGTACAAAGTGTCGCACAAACTGTGCATGTATAAAGAAACTGTAGCTACTATGGTGTAAAGTGCACTTTGGTGATTAGTGTTTTCCCTAGTTATGGGAATGTTTATTTGGGGCCAAACTTTGCTGTCCATATCTGAATAGTCAGTCTTGTTGATTTCAGTGGGATTATTCTCTTGAGCAAGGCAAGCATACTTTGGCCCTTTGTTTTGGTTTCAGTGAACAGTTTGGAAACAGTAATACAAAAACTTGCTAAGGATTACTTTTTATTTTTATTGTTGAATGACAAAATTGTTTCTCTTTCCATGGTAGAATGAAAAGGAAAGGCTCCTTATTCCTCACCCAACACTTTTCTACTGTAATCTTCTGGATGCAATTAAACATGAATTCTTTCCAAACTGACATACCACATACTGTTTGAAAATACATAACTGAACTGTTTGTGCTTTTCTCTTATAACCAATTCAAGTCACATCCACACAACATTTTAATGGGAGATGTTTACACAGCTATATTTGATTTAGATTTATCAAGAATCACAGGTTTCTTTTGTAGCAAGCCTGTACAGATAACATAGCATGGAACACATAATGAAAACTTCGGTGTATCAGCACAAGTTGGAGAAGGTTGCAGTCACTTCAGAGGCCAAGCCAGCAACAAGTTGCAGAACATCCTGAAGAAGTGCTAGTTAAATCTCTATAGCAACATTACATATACTTCATAGCACATATATGAATCTTAGAATAGTTTAGAAGTGTTAAAAAAGCCCACCACACTTCTATTAGTAATACTTATGTTTCCTTTTGTACAGCCAGATGCCTTAATTACTACAGGAGGTCTCAGAGAAAAATCTAGATTATTATAAAACCACAGAGCTTTACTGATTAAGAAATGTGACAAAAGCCTCAAGGAGTAGGAAGGAGGACTCTGTCACAAAATAACTGTGATGGCAACTCTGCTTCCAAACAAACAAAAAAATCTTTCAAGTCATTTCTGACTAATTTTGTAGGGCTGTGCTAAAATATGATGGTTTTGTGACTGGAAAACTGTTGAGATTTGAGTCTTCCACAAAGGAGTTTAAAACTAGATTTGAAAGGGAGGCATTTTAGCAAAGGAAGTCTTTTTGTACCAAATGCTTTTATAACTATTTTTTAAATAGCAGGAGGTGTTTTAAAGCTCATTAGGGTATTGGAATGTGTCCTTAGAAATCCCTAACAGTATGTGGCAGGTCTTCAAACTGGAACTGGCTTTAGTAAAAAGGGTAGGAGGAAAAAAATGTAAGAAAATATGCTTTATGGCAGTATGTGGAGGTAATAATTAAATTTTTGATTTATCTAGGTAACAAAAGCCAAGATGACAGGGTGGCAGCAGACTGGGTGGCAAGATTTGAATTAAAACTGATCATGAAAAATAGGAGAAATTGATTAAAAAAAATAAGGCATATGAGAAACTACACTTAAGTAGGAATAGTCAGGTGCACAGAGGAGGGAGTGGGTATTACTGTGTGGTATCTTGAGGCAGGGATGGCATAAAATATGTCAAATTGAGCACTGTTAACTCATTGCTGCAGAAAAGATGCTTATGATAGAGGGATGCATCAGCATGTGGCCTGTGAGAAGCAGAGTGGTATTTCTGAATTACTAAGATGTGATAAGGTCTTGCCTGAGGTACCTGTTCATACTGGGGCACCTGAGAGAGATGAGGTGCAACTGGATGAAGTCTGGAGGACAGAAGGTACTCAAAAAGAGAGATCAAAAGTATCCTTTAATCCAAAGAAGAGGAGACTGAAGGAAGATGTGAACAGTCTTCAAACATGGAAAAAGTTGCTATAGAGAAAATAGGAACACTCTCCTCCACGTGGATGGTAGATACCAGCTATTAATTGAAAAGGCAAGTTAAGCATTAGGAAAAGTCTCTTACTAGTTAAGCTAAGGAGAAGGGTTATTCCAGGTGGGGTTAAGAGCCTGCCTTCCTTCTCTGGAGGTTTTGAAAACAGAGAGACAGACAGCTGAGACAGAGACACTCGATTTTGTTGATCATGTCCCAGGGAGATGTCCCTAAGGTCTGTTTTCTCTAATTATACAGTATGTAAGGGAAGGCACATGTAGACTGGACATATTACATCTCTACAAGACTGTGGCACATGGCTCAAGCTGGCTGTCTAAGATATTTGTCTTTTGCCTTGTATGGGAATTTGAGAATTTCAGAATGCAGGGAAGGAGAGAGAGTTCCCCAACACATGTGTCTGAAAAGAAGAAAAAGGTAAGCATAGAATCCTGTGGACAACTTTGAAGTGAGAGAAGCTCCAAAGGAAGAGATACTCTGCCCACATCTGTGAAAGAGCAAAGAAAGCTGCTTGAAGTTGGCTGAATACGAGTGTGTCTAATTTGCACATATGTTGTGAGTAACTTGGGGGTCTGTTTTATGACATAGGTTCATTGGCTTCTTTTTTTTTTTCTATTTGTGAGATGTTTTGTAATTGTGGTGAGTATAATAGCTGTACTTGTGTGCACCTGAGCTGTACAAAGTGCATTGAAGGGTGCTGCAGCCTGTAGTAGATGGGCCCTTAAACAGGTGCCACATTCTGTGGTGAAGAGGCACTGAAAGTCCTGTGCATCAGTGAGCTCAGTCCAGAGCTGCTGCAGGAGAAGGCTGGTGACCAACACAAGTCACAAGCACGTATTCTTGGTGGATTAAAACTCATTTTTTAAATGGTGGATTAAATTGTTAAAAAAAACAAAGGCGTAAGACAAAACAACAGATTCTGGAAGGAGTTGTGATTCTCCCTCTTTTGAGAAATTACTGAATGAGATGGAGACATAATAGGACGAATGATAGGATGAAGGATCAGCCTGCATGGAAACATTGTTAGATTACACATCATGTCACAAAAACTGAGATTTATGAATATAATTCCAATGTAGAATATAATATTAGACTGCCTTGTAGTGAGAGAAAAGCCACATTACCACAGGGTGGTAAACTCAGGCTCTTGAGGGCCGAGACCTGTAACACACGGCATGACTGCAGCAATATTCATTACCACTCATCCATCCAACTCCAGCTGCAGAAGTGTTTCAGTAGTTCCCGATGAGAACCCTTTTTAGAGGCATCTGACTGTGGAGCAGCTGGGTTGTGACAGTCAGGTTTCAGTGACTTGCTGCAGAGTCGAAGTGAAAACTTCCTTTCCCCTTCACCAAACATTGACATGTAAATGCTTTCCATTAAAATATTACTGATTTTATAGGCAGATTGTTATATTTTAACAGATAGTATTAACAGCCCCTAAATTTACAAGGAGATATGCAGAAATTACTTTGGTTTTTTGCAGCTATTTAACTTCAGAAATGATCCTTATACAAAAAAATGCAGGGGTGTGAAGGCATTTGACATTTCTGATGAGCATTTTTGTACTCTTATGTAACATTACCATCCCTTGCCAGTAGAGCTCTTGCATCAACCTGATTTTTTACATATTGTATGAGATATCCAGCCTTGGCTGGATATCTCTTCTCATATGCCTGAATAAGTATTTAAAGTTACACAGAAAACCACAAAATCCAAGATATCTGAAGTTTTGGGAGTTTGGTTTGGTTTCTTTATTGCTTCATTTATATTTTTTTCAAACATAATGAAGCCCCTCTAAAACCAAACGTTTAGTAGGTGCAAAGCATGTTTAAACCACTGTCTCTAGCACAGTATGGCAAGTGTTATTACAGATTTTTTGGGGAGTCTGTTGCTGTAGCAGATAAACTTAAAATGCTTCATAGGAAATTTATAAGCTTTATGGAGAAACTAGGCTGTACACTTAGTTTTATATCAATTAATTACACTATATGTTTTGATGCATTTATTGTAGCTAGAATGATCTAAGTGTGCTAAATAGCAGACAGACTTGTGTGTGTTTGCTAATCCCATTTTGAAGGTATAAATCCTTAGGTCACAGGGCTTGAAAAGGACACGTGTGCAGTAGGGAAGTGATGCAACCTCTTAAGTGACACAGCTGCTGGAAGTAAATAGCCAAGTGTCACACAGAGCTCTATTAATATGTTCATGCAAGCTGAATACCTTTGGTAGCTAGTTTAGGCATTTGGCTGGTTGGAGTATTTTTGTGTTCATGAAATGCAGTAAACGTTTTTCTGGAACAGTCATTGTTGCACTTCAACATCTGATAAATTTTTGAAGCAGGTGTGGTTTTATTTATTTATGAGTTCCCTGATAAGTCCATCTTTGGTATTGCCACTAAGCTATTCTTCCTACTTTCATATTACCATGTGGTAAGTATAGCTTCTCATGTTAACTGTTTTAGTCACCTTCTGCTCTCTGCTCCTTCAAAAATAGCATTCTCATTACAAGACAAATTAAAAAAAAAAACAAAAACAAAACAAAAAAAACCCACCCTGATTTAAAGAATACTAATTGCAGAACTCTAGTAGCACATGCTGTAGATCCCATGATCTCAGGAAAAAAAAAAACCCTGTAAGCATGGCTTTGCCTATGTTACAGGACTAAACTAGGCTGGAGAGAAAAGAAAATTCTGATTAAAAGCTCTGACCAACTAAGTTTAATTTTTCTTTAGAGTGTGTCTCATAAGACTTTCTGAAATGTTGTATTTTACTTAATGTGAAGCCTCTGGTTTTTTCTCTAGCAGAGCTTTCGTGCGTGCTCTAGAAATAAGAAATGACAAATACCCTGGCCAAGATTTCTACATTAACAAAACTCAGACTTGGCTCCTAAAGCCATACTGAGGCACGGATGTTCCCTGTGAACCAGGCACTTCAAATAGTTTACTACTTTTTAGGTATCTGAACTTCAGCTCGTTAGGAAAAATTAACAAATTATTCTGAATAGATCATTAACAAAAAAAAAAGGAAGAATACAAAATGGAAAGTAAGAGTTATCATCAGTGCCATTGATAATTAGATATTAATTAAATTATTAATTTATCAGTCCAGCAAAACTGCAAGATCTGTTTCACATATGAGCAGGAAGGCTGACATGGTCATTCAGGTTATTTTGCTATCCTGACTAGGTAGAATTTAGCCAGGTGGTCTTTAGTCAGAGGATGATTTCTTGAAGGTACTGCAGCATCTTGAAGGTACTGCAGCATCCCAGTAATGGCTTGGTCACTGGCAGTGTAGACAGTGAGACTTCATCTTCTCACTCTGCCTTTTTTCTTTGAATTATGGAGAAAAGTATTCAAACCATGACAGGGACCTTGTAAGATCTCCTTACAGGTAAAAACCCTCCAGCACCGCCTCAGAGGCACAAGACGATCATTCTGTGGTACGGTTACGGTGGTGAACTGGGTATACAATGTTGGTCACCAACCTTGTGGTCAAACCGTGTATAAATGGTAATACTGAGGTAAAACTACTGAGAGAACACAGCAGCAAACAGGGCATCCTTTAGTTGTGCTTGGACTTGGGTCTGTGAGTATTTCCTGCATCTCATAGTGTTCAAGTCAAGACAGTTTCTTTCTCTAAGAAACATTTCAGGTTTCTTTCAAGATAATAATTACTTTGACTTCTTCAAGTGGAAGAGTGATTTTTTTTTTTTTTTTTAGAAAACAGCTTCTTTTTCCCCAGATGATGTGATGTGCTTTATCGTGTGCAATGTGATTAAACTGAAGTGGGTGATACCAAGAGAGCAGAGGATGTAAGAGGCTTATAAAATAGAGAGTTTATGTTTCTGTGAGATATGCTGAGACATTTCTGCACAGTAGTTGACACTGCCTAGATTGTCTTGCAAATTCATTATGCAAAATAATTTTACTAGTTGTGTGGTGGCAGTGGCTGTTTATTCCATTTTCCTTAGCAGGGTGGCAGACCAGAGTACTCCTGTGCAGGCCAACTTTGGGATATAGATGTATTTGCAGTTTTAAAATGATCAGTCTCTGGGAACAGAAACAGTAGAATCACCTTAGCACTGATTGCACCTCAGTAAGTTATTCCTGTTACTTAACTTAGCTCTTTGGGGTATTTTTTTTTATGAACACAGTTATCATGCTGCTTTATTCTGAGCTAAGTTGCACAGAGCCATATGAACATCAGAGCTCACTTGAGACAGCTTGGGGATCTCAAAAAAGGTGCTGAATGATAATTTGTTGGTATAGTGCTACATTTCAGTTTTTTCACTTTGACCAAAAATGTCAGAAGCAAGAGGAAAAAAGTCATAATAACTTCTGTAATACTCTATTTTTATACTATCAATGGGGTGTAATTTAAGAGTGCCGGTTCTGAGCCAAAGTCAGCTGGAGAAAAATCAGGCTGAAATTCTGATCCCGAACCAGCAAGTAGAAAATCCCATCCATGCCCAGCATGGCAGCAAAGTTTTCACTCTGCAGCTGGCCTTTTCCCACAGTAAAGAAGGATCCTTTCTGCCTCTTGGGCTGGTGAATTCAATTTACTGTATCCCTAGTTCTTGCTTGTGCTGTCTGTTCTTTGTAGGTTTGTTGCAGCCAGAGGGAGACCCTGCTGCCTCTTAAGCTGAAGTGACACTCGTGGACTTTTCTCCCCAAGCCAGGAGCAGCATGTGAATATTCGAGTCCTGTTCCGGTAATGCTCCCCAAAACTAAAAGCCCGTGTACTATTTTAGCTCATGCCTGCCATTAGATACAGAACTGCTTTTTCTTTTCATACACTTCAAACATTACAGGTGAGTCCAGGTGACAGCAGGTCAGAAAGAGCTTATGAGATTCTCCTTGTCCCTGTGAGCAACAAGAAATTAAATTTAGAAGTATTAGAAGTTTACAGTGCAACCTTAAATTGGATTGACTCCTGACTCGCTATATATATCACTTTCAGTGTGAGCCTGTTCACTTCCATGTTCCAAATGCAGGATCTATAAATGTGATTGCAAACAAAGTCTCCTCGTGGATACCGAAGAAAGCTGACGCTCAGACACTTTTCATCCTACCATGGTACTGGAAATGAAATTCATCTGATGATAGGTTGTTGCTAAATCTATGAATGTATATGGGGAAAACCCAAATACATGTCTTTTATTCGCTATCCAGCATGAAGACAATTTTGTATTTTAAATGCTAAAGAAATAAACTTTGAAAGATCTTTTATGGTCTAAGTATATATTTTTTTGTCCTATGTTTTCTTTTATAATGAACTTCAAGGAAAATATTTCTTATATTTCAGAAAGGACATTTAGGTTAGCCCGTGCTGTATTTTCCAGACAACAAAAGCAGTTTTAAAGTAAACATCTAAAAATGAAATTGTATTTTTAAATATGTGAATTAGAATTCCTTTAAGTTAAACATGTCTCCTTAGCAATTGTATATACTTAGACAAAAAGCAAAACCATTGCAGCTGCTTGTCTCTATAGTTGTTTGCGTTTGGTGATTTGTTTATATTGCTTTTTTGGATTGCTCTAAGGGTAGTAAGAGTCCATGTAAATCAGCAATGTTAGAAATAGAAGTCAGAAGTAAGTTTCTTTAGAAGTGATAGACTTTGTTTCCTGGAAAAGGACCAAGAGTAAGCATCAGCTAACCTTGTATTATGTACTATACTTCTTCAATGTTGCAGCGTTGTGCTGAACTTGACATCTCTTCAATGGGACCACTTTCTAAACCTTTTTGTAATTCCCAGCATCTCTCCAGGTGTGTGAGACATTTCTAATTTGATCACAGGTACTAGTTCATCTTTTTTTGAAAAATAAATTTGAGTAATCAACAAGCTGAGAAATAACTCAGAAAAAAAATAGTTTTGATCTCTATTGTTGAACTTGCATTGAGGATATCATTTTTATATTTTGGAAAAAAAAAAGATTGCTATGGTTTTGAACACACTTGAAACTTTAAATGCAAAACCAAAAAAGTTCACACTGAAATGATCACATTTTAGAATTTTCTTGTACTGCTACTGAATCCAAGTTAGGCACTGCCATGAAAAGGATGCTTTTAGCTGGAAACCTGTGTTGACAGAGCAGGAATCTGTTTTGAAGGGACTCACTTGTTAGGTATCATGTGGTTGTTCCATCAGTGGTACAACTTCTGTTGTTGACTTCAAGGCTGCTTAAACAGACCTGGTGTGTTTAAAGAGAAAAAAAAAAAAGCTTTTTATTATTAGAGCCCTTGGATGTGCAGTGTAAATCTGTAACAATATATAGTGCTACTGGATAATAATGATCTGAATGCATATTTTCTGCTGTAAATTTCCCTCATGCGGCTCCAATGATATGTGTACATAGACTATTACCTTTGCACTGAACTGACTATACTTCATAAAATGAAGAGCAAAAACAAGTAATGTACTAAAGATGACCATACCTTGTGGCTCCAATTGTGGAAATACTTTTGCAGAACAAAAAGTATAGCTTCAGTGTTATAAATTTGATTTTTATATTTTTTATTAACATGCATGGAAGACTAAGGATAATATTTTTTAAAAATTAACTTGGTTTTGTACATTTTTCAATGTTTAAAACTATATGATTTAACATTACCTCTGAATGCCAGTGATCAGTAAATTTTTAAAGGAAATACCTCAATTTGAGCATTCTTCTCTTGTTACTTGTCTGATAGGTTAAAATGGACTATAGGGTGTGATGAAGTGAGCATATGATGTAGGTGCTTAAACTGTGCTATAGAAGGTGTAAGGTGATTTACTGAAATGATACATTCCAAGTGTTGAGTGCAGTTACACAATCACTGCTCATTCTGCCCAACTGGACATTTTCATGAATGGCTTGTAAATTGAATTTTCAGCCTGAAGCCAAATTAAAAATGAAACAAAAAATACTTGGTTTCCTCTGGATTTTTTTTTAATAAACAACAGAGTTTACAATAAGGGAAAGGATACAAACCATAATTGTGAGTAAGACTGAGTCTGTATATGTTTAGGCATGCTTTGTTGATGTGTGATCTCTGTGTCGGTGTGTGTGTAGGAAAAGAGTGTTTGTTTACCTGACAACTGGGAGTGTGAAATACAGAGGTTTAAAGGGGGAGGGAGGGGTGAAAAAAAGAGAAAGACAATATCCCTTTGTGACAGTGATATTGACTCCAGTTCTGTTTTGCATGCTTAAAGAAGAATATTGAAAGATCAAAAAATATTCAGAAAAGGCGCTCCAAAATGCCAGAGAATAAGTCTGTCTAAATTAGACTGAAGTAGCTCTGGCTACGTTTTTTTATCCAGGAAACAGACAAGAAGGGACCCAACACTCAAGACACCTACATACCTGAGAAATTGATAATGGAGGGTGGAAAAAAGGCATCCTCTGAGGTCCAGTGGGTGTGAGCTGAACCATTAATATGAACAGTATCATGAATAAAAGTGAAACACTGGGGAAACTCACCAGAGAAATGACAGACATTCTGTGTGGTAGGAAGATTTCAAGGCAAGACTTCTTAGTGTTTTTCTTAATGTTATTCTCCAGTTTCAAGTGATGAAGTTGTTGTGGTTAACCTCAGCTGGCAACTGAGTACCACGCATCCGCTTGCTCACTCTCCCCCCACCCCTGGTGGGAAGAGGAGAAGAGCTGAGGAAAAAAAAAGGAAGAAACCTGGGGGTTGAGATAAGAACAGTTTAATAGTTGAAATAAAATTAGATAAAATAAAAATGAAAAGGGTGACAACAAAGAGGAATAAAACCCAAGAGAAACAAGTTATGCTTAACATAACTGCTTACTACCCTCTGACCAATGCCCAGCCCCTCACTGAGCAGTGCTCACCTCCCCCCCCAGCAATTCCCCCCAGTTTATATACTGGGCATGACATTCTATGGGATAGAATGTCCCTTTGGACAGTTCGGGTCAGCTGTCCAGGCTATGCTCCCTCCCAGCTTCTTGTGCACCTCCTCACTTGGCAGCCCATGGAACACTGGAAGTCCTTGATTTGGGGTAAGCACTGCTGAGCAATAACCAAAACATCAGTGTGCTACCGACATTATTCTCATGCTAAACCCAAAACACAGCTCTGTACCAGATACTAGGAAGAAAATTAAGTCTATCCCAGCTGAAACCAGTACGGGTGTGGATGCCCTTCGCCTACCCCAGTGTCTGTTTTCTCTCATCTGTGTTGCAAGGAAACTCCTGGTTGTGCCACCTCGCTGAGCTGCTGGGGCAGTTATCTGTAATCCATGCTTGTGCCCCTTCTGCCCCTGAGTACCCTCTGCCCAAGCCTCTCAGCTGAGGCGTACTTGAGGTAAGTACTCACATCATCACTTTCTTCTGGTTGACCCACACATAAGCAGACATATAAGGACCACAAGAAATGTTCCTTTTTCAATCCAAGCACAGGGCCTGGAAGAGCCTTCCCAGCTCCCTTGAGGGACAATGTTTGGAAGCTCAGGCCTATGAGAGCAGAGTGTGGCTGACTGCTTGGCAGTTGTGCTGCCCAGCGGCTGCTTCTGCAGCTGATGAATGGACACCACACCCTCCCCTTTTTCTGGGTTCTGCCACCACCTTTCACTGTTTGTTCCTGTTCACAGAATCACAGAATACGCTGAGTTGGAAGGGACCCCCAAGGATCATTGAGTCCAACTCCTGGCCCTGTGCAGGACATCCCCAAGAATCACGCCATGTGCCTGAGAGCATTGTCCAAATGCTTCTGAAACTTTATCTGGCTTGGTGCTGTGACCACTCCCCTGGGGAGCCTGTTCCAGTGCCCAACCACCCTCTGGGTGAAAAAACCTTTTTCTAATATCAAACCTAAACCTCCCCTGACACAGCTTCAGGCCATTCCCTCAGGTCCTGTCACTGGTCACCACAGAGAAGAGATCAGTGCCTGCCCCTCCTCTTCACCTCATGAGGGAGTTGTAACTGTGATGAGGTCTCCCCTCAGTCTCCTCCAGGCTGAACAGACCAAGTGACCTCAGCCACTCCTCATTTGGCTTCCCCTCAAGGCCCTTCACCATCTTTGTTGCCCTCCTTTAGACCCTTTCTAATAGTTGTATGTCTTTCTTATATTGTGGTGCCTAAAACGGAACACTGGACTCAAGGTGAGACCACACCAGCGCAGAGTAGAGCAGGAATGGTTTGTGTTGGAAGGGACCTTAAAGATCATCCAGTTCCAATTCCTGTGCCGTGGGCATGGACACCTTCCACTAGACCAGTTTGCTCAAGACCCCATCCAACCTGGCCTTGAAATGTTGCTACTTTCCTTACCCTGACTTCTTTTTTTCATCATATTGCATGTGCCTGCATATCAAAGGTAATTTTTTGTTAGACTGCCTAAGGATATTTTTATTGTTACTCTTACTGTTTTTATTATTCCAACAATTATTGTTATTGTTGTTATTATTACCTGGGGGTGCTGGTTGACAGCCGGCTGAACATTAGCCAGTGTGTGCCCAAGTGGCCAAGAAGGCCAATGGCACCCGGCCTGTACCAGAAATAGTGTGGCCAGCAGGACCAAGGCAGCGATTGTCCCCATGTACTCAGCACTGGTGAGGCATCACCTCGAGTGCTGTGCCCAGTTCTGGGCCCCTCAGTTCAGGCAGGACACTGAGCTGCTGGAGCAAGTCCAGAGAAGGGCAATGAAGCTGGTGAAGGGTCAGGAGCACAAGTCCTACAAGGAGCAGCTGTGGGAGCTGGGGGTGTTTAGCCTGGAGAAAAGCAGGCTCAGGGGGGACCTTATCACCCTCGACAACCCCCTGAAAGGTGGGTGTAGCCAGGTGGGGGTCAGTCTCTTCTCCCAGGTAACAGGATGAGAGGACAAAGTCTCACGCTGCACATGGGGGTTTAGGTTGTACTTCAGGAGGAATTTCTTCAGAGGAAGGGTAATTAGATGTCGGAATAGGCTGCCCAGGGAGATGGTGGAGTCACCATCCCTGAGGGTGTCTAAGGAACGACTGGACCTGTCACTTTGTGCCATGGTCTAGCTGATGTCATAGGTTGGACTCAACGATCTCAGAGGCCTTTTCCAACCTCATGGATTCCGTGTGACTCTGTGATTATCACCATTATTATNGATCCCGAGCGGGGCTGCGGCGGGGGGCGGGGGCGCCTGCCGCCATCGCCATCGGCACTGTCACCATGCTGAGCCGCAGCTCCTTCACGAGCCTGGTGGTGGGCGTGTTCGCCGTGTACGTGGCGCACACCTGCTGGGTCATGTACGGCATCGTCTACACGCGGCCCTGCCCGGCGGCGGCGGACGGCGCGGCCGGGGGATGCGTTTGGCCCTACTTGGCGCGGAGGCCCAAGCTGCAGGTGAGCGGGGCGGGGACGGCCCTCGGCCCCTCGGCGCGCCGCCCAAGTCACGGGCTCCTCGGCACCACCCCTGTCCCTGCTCCCTGTCCCTGTTCGTGCCCTCTGCCCCCGCTTCTGCCCCCTGTCCCTGCTCCCGCCCGGGCGAGCCGCTCCCACGCCCTCTGGTAGTGCTGGGCCTTGTGGAGAGCGCCCTTGGCTGGTGTACGAGTAGGACTTGGGTTCGGGTGTTTTTATTGATTTTGTATATCTGCTGTCATACACATACTGTTTAGAGCAGCCTTGCGGAAGGAATGCTGGGCCTGTTTAGTCTAGAGCAGATTGAGAAGGGATCTCATTAATTCATATAAACATCTCAAAGGACGGGTGCCAAGGGGATGGTGCCAGACTCTTTCAAGTGGTTCCCGGCGACATGATGAGGAGTAATGGCCATAAACTAAAACAGAAGAAGTTCCACTTCAATGTGAGGAAGAACTTCATTATGTTGAGGGTGGCAGAGCACTGGAACAGGCTGCCCGGAGAGATTGTGGAGTCTCCCTGTCTGGAGACATTCTAAACACACCTGAATGTGTTCCTGTGTTACCTGCTCTAGATGACCCTGCCTTGTTAGCGGGTTCGACAAGGTGATCTCCGGAGGTCCTTTCCTGCCCTGACAATTCTCTGGTTCTGTGAAATGGCTCCACTTCCCTCAACTTCCAGAACAGGTCATCCCATTAAAATGTGTTTAGTGGCTGTGTTTCTGCTCCCAAAAGGAGCTGAAATACTTTTTTTGAGAACATTATTTTCTTTTGCTGTCGATACAACCTTCCTGCAAGTCGGGGAATTAGTGAAGCTGAAAGACAGACCTGTACTCTAAACGTAGCGATGCATGAATTTATTTCCATACTCTGATTTGTTTGTTCTGTGTTTTGATTTCAGTTAAGCGTGTATACTACCACACGGTCAAGCATTGGTGCTGAGAGTAATATAGATCTCGTTTTGAATGTGGAGGATTTTGATATTGAGTCCAAATTTGAAAGGTAAGGATCTGAACCAGAAGTATCCAAGGTATCAGAGTTCTTTGTTTAATTCTGGAGTGTGCATCCTAACTAGGAGTTACACGGACAGAAGTATGCATGAAGCAAGGTAGATTTTACTATTGGTTAGCTTGGATCAGCATGCTGTTTTCAGCCATATAGGCAAACGTTTTGCAGATGTGTGCCTTGCTTTTGATAGTAAAAATTACCTTCCACTGAGAAAATCTAAAGACAAATGTGCCTGGAAATGCTTGAGACTTGCCTCTAGTCGTATAGGTAGGACACTGGCTACACGTGTTGTGTTTTGTTCTTAATTGCTGTGGCTTCAGACCTGGAACAGGACTTGGATGTCAAAC
Organism: Edolisoma coerulescens; assembly: GCA_013397115.1. Lineage (NCBI taxonomy): Eukaryota > Metazoa > Chordata > Aves > Passeriformes > Campephagidae > Edolisoma > Edolisoma coerulescens. Next base: position 5,683,107 of record VWZW01006289.1, read on the forward strand.
CATGTTCTCCTTTCCTGTGTTTTAGCAGCATGCTCTTCCATAACTGTTTCTCTGCTAATAGTCACACAAGAAAACCTTGTTTTCTGATAATTTAGGGTTTGGGCATCTTCTGAAAGGATAGAGGTGACAAGATTGTGCCCTTAGAGAAACTTTTTAATGTAACGGTGCACTCTGCATAGGCGCTTTGTACAATTAAAATGTCTGGAACTACTTGTTTTGTTCTTTGTATTTGCTCACTTTTTCTTGCTTGTTTTAAAATAATTGCCTAACCCTTGACTCTCTTACTGTAGTCTCCTGGGTTCTTTCACTCTCTGCATTTTCTATGATTAAAGAACTTGTTGGTTGCAGTTTAGGTCATATTAAACTTCATCTCTGACAGACCTTATAAGAATTGTTTTACTGACAGGGTCTACTAAGCCATTGAAAGTATTCAGAGCAGAATAAGTTGAGCAAGACTACAGGAATAGAGGAGGCATTATGCAAGGGTGCAAGTAGGATGATTTCTTGGCTAGTACAAGGGGAGTGACTTCATGGTTTGGGGCTCCAGTTTAGAGTTCTGTGCTCAGCATGCCATAGCTGAGAAGATACTTTGTAAATGCAGAGTGCATGGCAAAACTTCGTGATTTTCTTTTTAAATTTTGTATCGTGTATACAGTCTGTGATACATATTCAGCACATGGAAGGCTGTTTTTTCCAAGTGCTGTCATCATTTTGGCCCTGTGACCTATCAGTAGAGGAAAGCAACAAAAGAATTGATGATGCAGTCCTGTGTTGTCTAGGGCAATGAAGTATGAAGTGGACAAAGGTTAAAGTATCCTGAGATAATAGTAAAACTTTGGAAATGCATATTCTGTGATATGTACTAGAGTATAAAAAATGACGCCATCCAGCCATGGAACATATAAGCCAGAAGTAATTGTTGTGTTCCAGGCAACCCAAATGTTTAGTAATAGCTAAATATTTCAGCATGTGCTATATCATCTCATAATGTATTTATTTTGTATTTTAGGACAGTGAATGTCTCTGTACCAAAGAAAACCCGAAATAATGGCACATTATATGCATTTATATTTCTTCATCATGCTGGCATTTTGCCATGGCATGATGGTAAGCAGGTGCATATAGTAAGCCCTCTGACCACGTACATGGTCCCCAAACCAGAAGAGATTAATTTGCTCACTGGTGAATCAGTCACACAGGTAGGTGTGTGTTCCATCTATAGAATAACATCTAGAAAATAAGTAATTTCTTTTATAGACACTTCTAGTGTTAGTATCTGCGGTGCTTCCATCTTTAAACTAATGGTGATACAATGGAAAAAAAATCAACATCTTATTCTTGGTTATCATGCTAATAGCAGACTATTCAGCAGAGCAGAGGCAGAGCTCTTTAAAACACTGGCTTGTTATTAAAGTACTTCCCTAGTTAACAATAATTGCTTCAAGGATTCATTGATTTTGGTAGAAATACTGTATTGCTCTGTAACAGCATGGTGCTGCTTTCTATAGTGAATTGAATTCATGTGAAATAATATGCTTTGCTGTTGTAAAATAGCAGAATAAGATATGAAGACAAACAGATAGTGTTTGGTGGCTCATTCACATCCTTTGCGCTGTTTTGAAGTAACATCTGATTACTGTACAGTCCTGCTTTCAAAGTGATTTTTTCTTATTAGTATCCACATTCCTAAGGTATGAAGGTTAATTAGGTGAATATTCCTTCTTGATGAACAAGGCTGTGAATGGACACTGAAGTTTTTCAGAGTCAGATTGTGGCGGGCCTTTTTAATCCATTCTTTTGTATTTTGAGAAAAATACTTTTATTTGCTCAAAATTAAGGTAAAGTGTTTCTTAGTGGGCTTCTGATTTTTAATATAGTTAATGAATCCCTGGATTCTGTGAGTTAGATTATTACCCTATTCAAAATTTTGCATTGGTTAGCAGTATGTATTTTTATTCTTTTTTTAAAGCAAATTGAAGCAGAAAAACAGACCAATGCCCTGGATGAACCTGTCTCTCACTGGAGGTCAAGACTAACGTTGAATGTCATGGTGGAGGATTTTGTGTTTGATGGATCATCCCTTCCTGCTGATGTTCACCGTTACATGAAAATGTAAGTCGATGGCTGGATTTTGTCACATATGTTATTATAAACTTATAGCACATTTCTTCAAAAATCCTCCTTGGCCTTCTTTCATATGTTATGTTTAAATGGGCACCTAGAGACAAGAAGAGATGCTCTTAATGCTTGCACTTTGGTAGTGACAAATTGCTGCTAAGATATTATGTACTAGAAAACCTTATTGGAGATACCTGGTTCCTGGGCAGCTCAGAGTTTAGAATACTTTTTCCGTGTGGAGTTATAGTAAGGCAAAGCAGGACTACAAAGATACAGATAAAATGCTACAGCAGACTTCAAACCCATTTGCTCTCCAATTGTCCTTCTGCCTTCAGAGCAATTGCCATCCCTTGGCCCTTTCCAATTATCCCTCATCTGCAAGTTATCTCTTCAGACTGGAAGTGCTGAAGAGGCACAGCTGATCTCCTGTGATAACTTTTTTTCTCCCTTTATGATTGGCTTTATTTTACTTTGACGGTGTGTGTTCCTACATGATGTCATTTTCCTCAAGAGAATACTAACAAGCAGGGATGGGTTTTTAGGCCACTAGATGCAGGCAGTAGTTTCTGCTCACAGCTGGCTTCAGTCGCTTCCAGTATCAAGCATATAAGTAGTGCTGTATAGGCTTGTGCTGCTGTATGTTAATGCCTTTCTCTACAAGTACCCCCTTAAATCCAGAAGTAGTTGGTTAACCAGCAGGCCCTGGGATTCTGGGATGGCTTCCCAGTCAGTATGGATAAACTTAGTAACGCATAAGATAGACCCATAACAAGAAGGGGTTGTTGGACTGGGGTTGATGAACAAGGATGTTTTTTCTGGTTGATTTGCATCGGTGCTGTTTTGTTATTGCATTATACAGGAAAATAGTTTGGATATGAAATAACCTGCTGCAATTTCACTAACAATAGCTTTAATCATAGTGATTACATAGGAATCTAAATCAGTTAAATAACCAAGCACTCTTTCTGAGCCTCAGTTTAGTACTTTTCTGTGTTACTGTTGCGCATTATGTGTTTAGTATGCAGTCTTAGCATGCATAGAGACCTCTTTCTTTTGTCAACAGCTGAAATTCAACTTTCAACCTTTAAAAATCTCCATTATGCTACTTAGATTTCTAAGTAGATGAGAACATCACAGTGTAGATGACTGCCTTTCTAGAGAAGACTTTAAGAATTTGTCTCTGTTAGGGCATTGGGCTAAATTCTTTCCTAAGATACTGACAAAGCAATTGCATGTAGATCATAATTTGCTAATAACTTTACAGTAATCAATTTGATAGAGGCCTTGAAGGCTAGGAAGTTTTTATTGGATTCGTGCAGGTTGGTGAGGTGGTAGAGCAATCCAAATGAGAGCTTGTGTAGATGGCAGAGAAGATTTCTGCTCCTTGTACACTCCCTGCAGTAATATCTGGCCTTCCCATTTGTGCATCAGCCATCACGTTCATGGTCCCATGTGGGCTAGAGCATGTGATTGACGTCCTGCTAGGCACAGAGGAGTGGGGGAGATGGTGGAGAGGTGTCATGGTTGCAGTAGGAGGGGGATATTTGAGACAAAGGATACAAATATATGGCAGTAAACTTCAGCATGTTTCTCTTCCACAGGCTTTTAAATTTCCCTTGCTCATGCGAAAGCTTCAGCATCATCACAACCAATTTCATTTGTATTTTTATTTGCTTATTCTGTCTTTCTACAGAAGAGTGAAAACAAGCAAAATTTTTCAATACAGATATCTTTCAATGAAAGATTAATTCTAGGCTAGTGGCTAATTTCTTGCTGTGTGTTAAAAGAAAATGTGCTTGAAAAGATGGTGGGAAATTTCTACATGGGTAGATCTGAAAGTGATGAATGAGTGCTAATTTGAATAAAAGTAGTTTTCTTTTTAGATCACTGCAGTCATAAAATCCATGTTTAAACATCCTAGGGTTCAGTTGGGGAAGACAGTGCATTACCTTCCAATATTATTTATTGATCAGCTAAGCAACAGAGTGAAAGATTTGATGGTGAGTAATAGAATACCTTTAATTACATTTAAAAGTCTTAACAGTAATCTTCAATGTTGTTTTAATTAAGATTTTCTCATAGGTTGTTTGCTGTAATGAAAGAGTATAAATGCACAGAAGAACTCAATGACCATTTAACTTAATGTGATCTCCTGTGGTAACTGCAGAAGCTGGATCTGGGTTTTGAGACTTCTCTCTGGCAGGAGTATCTGTCAAGTGCTGTCTTCTATTCCACCAAAGATGTTTGGATTCCATTGCTTCTGCCTTTTGGGTGGATATGGAGGACATCACTGTAGCACCAGCCGTGGCAGGAGCAGTCTCCTCAGTAGTCTGACTCCCTAAGATGAAGAAGTTGTGTTAGCATCCCAGAGTAGCTTCTCATACCTTCTAGGAAAATAAGCATATTGACATATCCACAGCTGATAGTGGAGCTACACTTGAGATAAGTCAGTAGCTATTCTCTTATCTTTTCAAAATTCACTTGTGGTTAAATTTCTTGGTGCTGCTCTCTATCATGTTAGAGTAACTTGAGCACCCGAAGGCTTGGTGTTACAGTATGTCCAATGATTTTGTGCTCTTGAAAAGATCAGGACTTAAAAACTTCAGTAATGGAATTACAGAAGGGTGAAGTTGGATGAGGTTTTTCGAGATTGTTAGTCCAATGCCCCTTTTCGGAGTAGGATCACATAGAGTGAGTTGTTCACGACCTTTTCCGGTTGAGTTTTGGTTATATCCAAGGATGGAGAGGCCACAGCCTCTATGGGCAACCTGCTTTAGTGTTCAGTCACTCCAGCAGTTTAAAAAAAAAAAGCGTTTATAAATTTAGGTAGAATTTTGTGTATTCAGTTTTTGCCCAACTCTTCTCTTGTAGGAAATCATGCAGTTCCTTTGCTACAGGTTACACATGGCAGTCCTCTGTATCTAAATCATATTGATCTTAGCAGCTCTTAGTTAAGCCTTGCAGTTCTTTTCAGTTGCACTGACTGGAGTTTGGTAGTTGGAGTTACTGAGAACTACAGTCTTGGGGAATGTCTCAAGACTGTTAAATGAGCACATCTGGATTCTCCGTCTTCTAGATGGAAGCCTTGGTAGATGTAAACTTCCCATAAACCTTCTAAATTGTCTCTCTAATTCATTACTTTAGCTCAGACAAAGGATTTTGTTACTTAGTGTTCAGGAGAATCTTTACAAACTTGTGTCCCTTCCACCCCAAATTTGTACGGCAAAGTAAACTCCTGAGCATTTGTTACAAGTCCTGATAGCAGATAGTTTTGTCCAGTATTTCTTTAGATATACATTTGTAATGTCTCTATTAGTGGTAGTTGTCCTTAGTTTTAAGTTTTATCACAGCTCATCCAGTCCAGTTCAGTACATTCATGTGAACTTCTAACTGGACAAGTCATATACTCTGTTTACAAATAAATTCAGCATTCTCATGTTACTAATGACATTCCTGTAGTTTTCATGCATGTCGCAGTTAATGCTGTTGTAACTCGCTGTCTTAGAAAGTCATTAAAGATCCTGGGAAGTGCTGCAAAGACTATTGCGCTAAAACCAGTAAACTTCCCCTTCAGCACTGGCTTATGTGATGTCTCAGTAGTGACTGGCCAAACTGCTCTCAAGCCCTGCAGCAAGAGTGGTCTTGTAGTAAACATTCTGTGAGAGAATGAGGGGTAAGTGAAGAGCAGGAAAGAATAAGGAAAGAAGGTGGTACAGCTTTGGTGGAGCCAGGTTAATGTTTGACTGTAAATAGGGGCACAGACAGTGTCTGTTTTCTATGCCTGACCTAAAATCATGGAACTGAAGATGCATTTTTCCTGCTTGTGCTGTATAGATTGTCAACTGACTCTCATTTTGATCAAGATGTAGGTCTTCTGTGGTAAGTACTGCAGTGCAGAGATTGTGTTCCTCATGTTCTTGAATGTGCTTGCCAATGCTGGGGTTTTGGGGATTGCACAGAATTTAATGAAGAGATAATTTTAAATTTCATACCACTGAACTTATTTGCAGTGTTTGGACACTGTTTTGTAGTATTGATTAAGTAGAGTGCTGGAAGTAACATGTGATGCTCTGATGCCATACTGCAAGAGTAGGTTGTATTGCAGGGATTTGGTCATTCCTAGCTTTCAAAGGCTTAGCAACCGTCACACATCGAGGTTGTGAGGCACCACTTGTGGGCTTTTAGCTGTTGAGAAAGAATTCATTCTTCTCATCTTATCTTTATTTTAGAATTCCCGTCTCTGTCTTCTATTGCAATCCGTTTTTCTCCATACTCTACCCCTAACTCCACCATGGTAGTTCTTTGTAGAGAGTGCACTTGCCACATGCTGCTTACCCAGGCATTTGCAAAATTTTTGTTGCTGGTTCATCCTCCACGGATAAAATTTCTTTTCCCTTTCTCTAATAAATGTTAATGCTGCCTTTGAAAATGAGACTAATTGAATTACAGGAATCCTTTGAAAAGGAGAAGCAGTCTGGAAGATGTTTATATAGGTTTTGGTTTACAGCTGTAGAATCTTCCCAGTGTTCTCTACAATTAGCTCTAACCACACTTGGTTTTTTGTTCCATTCAGTCCAGAGATCCCTGACACTATTCTAGTTTCTCAAGCTTTTCTCTCTGCTGTATTCATAAAACTTTCTCAGCTTCCCTTCTTCTCCTTCATGTGCCTGCATGTTCTGCCACTGTCTGAAAAGCTTACAGGGTCTTGAGAGGGTGGTGAAATTAAGATTTGTGTGTACTCACTGGAGGAAAGAATGAACGTAGCCCTCAGTTCACATCTGACTGATAGATGGGGAGCCTAAAACCATGTTCTGTGTCACAAGAATCAGAAGTCCATTCACCTCAGTTAGGTGTTAGCTAACTAATTACTGTAGAAAGAGATGCAGTGTAGAGTAGCAGGTCTGAGATGGGAATTATGATTGGGAGTAATTAGGAGCCTGGAGCAGTAGGTCTTGAACTCTTGCAAAGAGTGTCTGCCTGTCTGTGGTCCTGAGCTATCCTTGGAAATGTAAAACATACTGCCTGAACTTGTGCTGAGGTAGCTGCTGAGTATTCTAACACCTGAGAGGACAAAGGTTTTTTCTTTTTTTTTTTTTTTTAAACCTGTTTGAGAGGTGGATATGGACGGCTATCATGCAGAAGGAGCTGAGGCAAGTTAAGACTTTTTATTCCCAGCTAAGTAACACATAGGTGATAGAGTAAGATTAGCTGAAATTTATTCTTTGGGGGGCAGGAAGAAAGTTTTTGTGACACCCCAGACCCCAAAGTTATCTTACTTAGCTTTAGCTGTGGTGTTTTCACTAGTCTGGGCTAGTGGCATCGTCTTGCTTCCCTATCCTTTCAATTTCTCTCAAATTCAGCCTCAATGTACTGAATTTCTGACTGTGGCCTTTGGGATACAATTTGTTTGTTAGTTGAGTTTTTGGGAGTTTTTTATAATATTCTAGTTTAGGTAATCTTAGCATACACATTCAGAGAAGAACTGTCAAAAGAATTATCTTAAGCACACTTTTCCCAATTTATGCTGCCATCTCAAAGGCATTTATATGCAGGAACAGTGAGGTTGCTATAGGAACTTGAACAGAACAACCTGCTAATTTAACATTTCTTGGAAAAAAACGCAAAGACTTCAAGCATGGTATAGAAGTCTAAGATCTTATTCCCTTTAAAAAACAAACTGAGTTCCTAAAATTGTGTGATTAAATTATAGTGTGATACAATCACTTGCTTTATTAAAAAAATGAATGGAAGTAATTGTTGCCATTTTTCTGCTATTAAAATGAAACTATATCTTTTTGAAATGCAGGTTATAAATCGTTCAACAACAGAGCTACCTCTTACAGTGTCATATGACAAAATATCTCTTGGAAAACTCCGATTTTGGATCCATATGCAGGATGCTGTCTACTCCCTCCAGCAATTTGGTATGCTTACTTTAATGACTTCAGGCCAAGAAACCACAACTAAGCCCTCAGTTTGTTTCTTTTATGTACATAGATGACACTTCTTTTTCTGGATAGCTGGTAAAGAGGTGTAATGCTACAAATCTTGTGTTGTTTCACCTTAAGTTAAAGATAAAAATATATGTTGGCATGTGGTAGGGACCAAGAATACAGAGGTGAATTAATAATTTTTAAAATGAATTTTATTTGAATAGTACTCTGTAAAAGCATAAGAGGGCATAATCAAGAAGACTATTTTCACCAAGGGTTTCCCCTATCATCCACGGAACAGAAAAGTTGGATCAGTGGTACATAGGCTTTGATATAAGGTATATACAGCTGCTCACTGTAGCTGTATATCTGCAGTGAAATACAGGCAGGCCATCCTAAAAATAAAAGTGAAATCCAACTGCTTCTCCTTAGGTCAGGCTGATGTATATTAAAGCTACAAGTAACTGCTAAACATAACTGTCTTGGAAGAATCAAGTAATTGCTTGCTCAGAGTTTGTGTAGGGCATTTGTCCACCATCACTTCTCCGTAATTTTTTGTAAGTGTCCTCAGAATTGAAATTTTGATGTTCCATGCCTCAGTTGTCTTGTGAAAGACACAGTTATCAAGACCTCTCATCCCAGGAGTACCTCCTCTGTGTGGAAAAAAGCCTGTCTAAGACACTGTTTGTTTCCCATAAGTATATAGATAGTGAAACATAAGGTTTGAAGTTTTCCTATTAGAGTAATTTCTGAAACAGTCAGATTAGTAGCAAAACTCCAAAATCACTTGGAAATGGCCACGTTCTTGCTGTGATGGCCAAGTAAGCTGGTGCTGAATTCAAGCACCATTGCCATAAACGCAGCACTGTGTATTTTCTGAGAACTGTAGATGTCAATCATAGTGTTGCATCCACGATCATGTTTCTCACTGACTTTTGTTGTTGGTTACAGTGTAGTCCTTTTCTCATTTTTCGGCTTTTGATGTGAAGCTCACTCTTCTTGTCTATCAAACTGAATTTCAGAGGCCAATTTGAAAAACTTTTTTTTTTTTACTTCCCGCTCAGGCCAAAATTATTTCCTGTGTCTTGCCATTTGTCTGTCAGGTGTTCAACTTAGGTTGTAATTACACAACATGTTAAAGGCAGGTTACAAAACACATTGTAATTACATAAGTTAAAGGCTTGTAACTGATGGGTTTGGTTTATGGCAAGCCAAATAACTTGCAAAAATATAGGTAGATTAGGATTTTACCAATAAAGCTTCCGTCGTGTCTTGGATTTATGATGCCTTAACAAAACTTGTGCAGATGACATGAGAGTCCTTTCATATTGGACTTGGGCATAACAGCAATGAACTGTCTGGTACTTCTTGCACAGTGACTTGTTCTTTTTCATAGGGTTTTCAGAAAAGGATGCAGATGAAGTAAAAGGAATTTTTGTTGATACTAACTTGTACTTTCTGGCTTTGACATTCTTCGTAGCAGCATTCCATGTAAGTGGTTTTAGTTTTTAGGAAGTACATAATTTGAAAAAAAAAAAAGGGGGGGAGGCGGCGTCTGACTTTCAGGTGTTTCATTTATTAAGAATTATTCTTGAAAATAGCAATTTCAGTAGAGCAATGGAAGCATTTTCTGGTACAAGTCAGCTGTATTTCCAATACAGAGTTAATATAAAAAACTTAAATAAGGCAGAAATCTGAGATAATTATATGGAAGCTAACAGTCTGGACTGAAATATGAAACATTACCTTCATTATCACTTTTTTTACATTGTAGTTGAACCAAAGCCCCTAGAATTAATATGCCTGTCAACATTGGTTTAAATTTTGTTGACTTCTCACAAGGTTTACCACTGCAGTGGCATAGCTGGGACACCTGTACTAGGGTTTGAGTCTCTGGCTTCTAATCCCTGCCGAAATTTAGATCAGCTGAAATAAACTGCTTCCAAAAATGTTGCTGTAAAGTGTGGAGCACTCATGGTTATTTGTTGTTGTTTGTCTCTTTCTTAGCATTGGCTTAAATCTGAATCTTGGTTTTAGACACTATGAACATTTTTGTAATCTACGGTCACACTCAACACAATTCCCATACTCTGGGAAAGATAAGAACTTGCCTGGAATGTTATGTTTCTTTATACTTACATTACATACAGTTAATTTGATTGGAAAGCCTTAGACTTCCATGACATATTAATTTAATTTTTCCACATTGTTTATCAGGTTGTAAGGTATCTGTAGGCTGGGACAAGCTTTTCTGATACTTTTTTCTTTTGTGCATCATTTTCCTAAATAATTTTAAAAAACCTCCAACGACCTCCTCCCATAAACAAAAAACAAATCCCAGAAAAACAACTGAAAACTTTCTCATTAAAATCCATGGACCCAAGAATTTTTGGAATATGTGTTCGAATTTTTTTAAGACACTGCATGCTTAAAGGAAATACTGAAAAATCCACTGAATGAAAATACTGAAGAAAATTAAAAAGCTTCCTACAAATAAATTGAATTCTAAAATGTCCGGGAAGTTTAGGTTGACAGAGGAAACCTGGCTTGCTATATTGTAGGATTTTTTTTAAAAGCTTTAGTATTATCCAAACCTAAATTGACTATCAATCTGATACAGAGCATTTTCAGTCTACTTTAGAGTGCCTTTCCCTGGTCTCTCAAAGAGGTGTGTGGTTCCTCAGGGTCCCCATTCTTCACCTTCTATGATGAGTTACCCTGTCTTGGGTCCCTGGCTTTCTTTACAGGACAGTGATTTGTGCATCATTGCAATGGTTGGAGTATTTGAAATTAATTCTGTCATTTTGTACTGCGTTTAGAACCTAGGCTTCTAAAACAGCTTTTCTTTTTAGCTTTTATTTGTGAATCCTAATTTTCATTTCTGTAGCTTCTAAAACAGGGGTTTTTAATACCATGTTGAATGCATTGTTGACATTTTCAGTCTCTAATTAGTGCGTGTTTCAAGCAAATGAGTATGTCTTTTCCTATTTGCAGCTTCTCTTTGATTTCCTTGCATTTAAAAATGACATCAGTTTTTGGAAGAAAAAGAGGAGCATGATTGGAATGTCTACAAAAGCAGGTATGGACTACAATGCAAAGTGTTTTCTATGCACTGTCTGTTTTATGATGTGTGTTTTCAGTCTTGCTCTAAGTTGACACTTTGTAGGTTCACAGAGATAGCAAAATGAGATGGTTGTGTGTACGAGGAAGAGATGACTAACAGTCTGCACAATTAGATGGTTCTAATTTTGTTAGTTCTGTGCTCAGGTATCACTTGAGTTTAAGCACTTCTGTCACTTCTGAAGTTTGACCCTCTTGGAATTGGGAATTAGATTAATATTGAGTCAGTTACCATGTTTTCCTTGCTGAAGGAACAGAGAAGTACTTTGAGAAAAGAATGAAGACCAGAAAAAGTTATGTGGGCGGAGAGAATGTGCTTTCATGGGTAATGCTGTTCTGCATTGTGTTCCTTGCAGATAACTATAGGTTCCAAAATATTTGTGGGTGGAAAGTGCTATAGTGTAATGCTCTTGCTTGATTTGGGCTTTGATGTAAACAGGAGCAATAGAGGCTCCTGGGGTGGGGGGAGGGGGAGAGCATGGGTGGGTTGATTTGATTTGTGTGTAGGAAAGATGAGAGAAACATAGTGATCTGGCATCCTGCCAAGCCTTCCTAGAAACAGATGAAGGTTTTTCCAATAGATTTTTTCCAATTTTGATTATAAAACAAAATTATAAGCCTGGAGTCACTTCACCTCTGAGACCATCTCCAATTCTATCCTATTTACAGATGGATTAAAACATGTAAGGAATATCAATACCAGGGGAAAACAAAAGGCATGCTAATTTATGATGACATGTTTTTCTCATGTAGAGAATCCATGTATCATTTTTATGAGAGTGCATTTGTTTTTTTAAAGCAGTTGTACTGCTGTTGGCATGTGTATACCAAAAAGTTCCTAAAATTCAAAACTGTCCATGGAATTTCAGAAATAAGATTCAGTTGCCAGTTTCAAAACTCAGTAAAGTCAAATTGAAAAGACTTAACATTTACAAACAATAAATGAGTTTCAAAGACTGATATTATATTGTCTCACAGCCTAGGAGCTTCCTGGTGACAAGAATCATTTCCATGTAGTTCCTAGTAGTACTGATACATTGCTGAATAGCTGAAGTACAGAAGTCTTCATTAAAAGTTCCAATTTTCTTTCATCTCCTGTGATAAAGATTGCATAAAAAGTTTTTGTTCCCTGTTTGTCCAGAGATCACTGGCTGTTTCTAGGACTACTAGATATATGGAGACGTACGCAGGATAAATTCATGCTTAGACTGTGTATGACAGAATTACACTAAATAGGCCATCAGTCTCCTGTCATCTCAGCTGCTTATATAAATATTAATAAGCATTCCATTTTCATTTTTTCTGTCTAGTGCTTTGGCGATGCTTTAGTACTGTGGTAATATTTCTTTTCCTTTTGGATGAACAAACAAGTTTATTGGTACTGATCCCAGCAGGCATTGGTGCAGTGATTGAGGTGAGTTCTTAAAGCTGTAGCACTAGATACCAGTATTTGCAGCAACATCCATAGTTTACAGTAAAAAAAGAATGCTTAACTCATTGCTGGAAAATTCTGCTGTAGCTTGCATGTCCTTGGCTATCAGTGGCAGAGGAGATTGTGTCCCTTGATCAAATAACTAAATTGGAAGTATCATTTTTTTCTGGGATGGTCAAGCTGATCTGTAGAAACCAAACACAGAGTGATGCTGAGGTTCCACCTATCACATCATCTGATAGGCCTCGCTCCTGGCCAAGCAAGTACAACCATGTCAACAAGCCTGCATGGAAACATTGCGAAAGAGCAGGCTGTGCACCCACAGACAGTGCTAGGACTGAGGTGGCTGGGGAAGGAGGAAAAGGAGGAGACTGCTGCCTGTGTGCATGATTCCACAAGTCCTCTAGTTAGTGGGCTGCAGGTAGCATAGTGGTCTGAAAGTGACAGCAGTCATACAGACAGTACATCTCAGGGGAATTTGTCTGCTAGGAAGAACTTTTTCACAACTTGTTCTTACCTCCTGTTTCTCCTGCAGTACTAACAGTGACATTGATTCTGTAATAAGTAATTTTCTCATTTGCATCAAAGATAACAGTAAAGGATCATCTTTTCCCTATTCCCCTTTTCTTTGTTTGGAATATATGGTGGGTGAGAAGAGAATATTGGTTTATCTAAGGTTAAACAAATGAAACTTGTCCACAAAAAGCTTCATGGAGTGTAGCTCTCCTGGGGAGCTGCATTGCCTAAGTTGTCAAATCTGTATAGCAGTGTGGGTACATGAGTAAATTTTCAGGTGAACTGAAACTTTTGGTTTACATAAGGGTCAGGCTGTTACAGCTGTACAGTAATTAACCAAATAATTCAGTGGATTCACTGATTTTTGCTTGTGGTCCACTACTGAGATGTAATGACCATGTAAGTGCCAACCTAATCAGGAGTTCTGAGGCGCCTTGATCGAAGGCATGTAAAAACTTGCTTGGCAGGTGACTACTCGGGAATTTTCTAAATGCCTGCCCTGGGGTGCATGTTGGTGCTAACCCCACGTAGGCACTGCAGTCCGGATATCCTGGAAGGACTAAATTACTTCACTTAAAGTACATCATCTGATAAAGAGACTTAATAGTGCAGGCTCACAACGTTGTACTTGTTTGATGACACGGCATTTGGTTTGCATAGACACAGGCAGTGTGTGCTGCAATCAGGCTGCTAGTGCTTTGTGCAGTGGGTGCTTAAAATAGGTATTCTGGAATCTTGATTCTAATTATCTGAATCCTTCATAAGGCGTTCCTTTGTATAATCTTTTATGTGCACATTTTGTTTTTGCTAATCACAGCTCTGGAAAGTGAAGAAAGCCTTGAAAATGACAATCAGATGGCAAGGTTTGAGACCCAAATTTCAGGTATAGTAGATATTACCCTGTTAATGATTACAGTCTTGAATCATCCATCTGTTTACAAGTTACTGTGCAACTTGACTTTTATTGAAGTCAAGATTTTTTTAAAAATTAGAGAAGTTTGCTGTGTACATCTCTTTATGAATGGCTTAATCCAATAACAGGATGAGCATTTTCAAACCTGTTGCTTTCTTTGAGTTCTTTAGAAAAAGCAGCTATTTTTGTATTTTTGTGGTACAAGAAACTTCAGAACTTCTCTGTCAGTCCTACTAAATCTTAATCGGTGTGACTGTGCTGCTGCCATTGTGTTGGAAAAGCACTCTTGAGTGACATCACGTTTTGAAATAAGAAACTGGCTTTTCCATGAACCTGTAGGTGTAATTTCTCCATTGTGGAACTAACAGAAGATGTGACATGTTCTGGGGACAATATGCTCTGATGATTCTTCTGGATAAAAATGAAGTGCTATAACTGCAGAACCTGCAGTGGCAAAGTTCAGTCTACATTGAAAGTTTATGTTGTTGGTATGAGAAACAGTTGTCTAATCTTGAGTGTTTTCTTCACAAGGAGTGCTGAGGTTTTCTGCTGTTTGGAGTCTGTGTGTCTGGAGTGACTGATGGCTCTGCTTGTTCCTATGTCAGTAATCAAGGAACTGTGTTTAGGCAGGCAGAATTTCAGGACATGTGGAGATAATCCATAACTGACCTCTTCATGGTTCTGGTTTTTAATAAATGATTCCTTTATCTGACAAATTTTTAGCTACTTGACTTTGCTTTTGCTTTGTGAATTCTGCTGTCTCAACAGCATTTTTCTAAGCAAAGAAGTCCTGGAAGTTTGATGCAAAATATGAGGTGGAAGGTTAATCTTTTTGCCTGTATTTAGAAGGCGGCACAGGACAAATGTATGACTCTCCTATATAGAAGCTTACAAAAGCTTTGTTACCTGCTTAATGTAGGGAGTTGGACAGCAAATGCTTTCCCCCTATGTTCTGACTTGATTATGGTTTTTGTATGTATTGCAGTTTGGTGCATGCAATGACTCTGAGAAGAAAACCGAGGAATATGATGCCCAGGTAAGAGGGAATCCTCTGACTTCGGATCTACAAAGGCTGTATATGTGACCTATTGATTAACTTGTTTTGCTCTTTTTTTCTACAAATGTATTTTCCATGTTCTCATAGTTGTCAAGTTGATCATCATTGTGTAGATGATCAGATAGCAAAGATTCATTCTGATAATTTATGGAAGGAAACAGTGAAATAGTTCTTTTTGTTGTTGAATCTGGTTGAAGCATTGCTCTGAGAAGCAGAATTGCAAGTGACTTACATGAAGAGAGGTCTGAAAGGGTTACCACTCACAAATTTGAAAGCTGATATTTGTACTTGTTATTTTTACTGAAGGAAAGTTCATGTGGTTCCTGACTTCTGAAAGGAGTTGAGCATAGGTGACAACATTGGTCTTAAGCAGGCAGCTACTTTTAGACACCGATCTTTGTGCTGTCTATTGGTGCCTATGCTCTAAGGTGATTGCTTGTCTGAACTGGGCTTTGGAATTTTCACCACCACCACTAGAACTGGAAGCATAGTGGAAATGATAGCAGACAATTGAGAATAGAAGAAGATTTTCAGGAAAAAATTACATGGCCGTCTTCTATTTAATGTCAAGAAAAATCTGCTGTATATAAAATGTGAACTAACAAACTATTTTCCTTTTCTATTAGGCTATGAAATACTTGTCATATTTGCTCTATCCACTGTGTATTGGAGGTGCAGGTTACTCCTTGCTGAATGTCAAATACAAAAGGTACTGTAGCTCTATAAATGATCTTATTTGGAATTGAAACATTCCCCATTTTTTTCTACATGGTTATGGAAATCAGTTGTTTTAGTTTGATTCATAAGCCAGGAACTGGAAACTTCCTTGTTCTGTCTATCTAAAGCTGAAGAGTCTAGATGGTTTTTTAACATCCTGTAAGCAACAGGCTGTTGTATTTCACAAGT
Organism: Edolisoma coerulescens; assembly: GCA_013397115.1. Classification (NCBI taxonomy): domain Eukaryota; kingdom Metazoa; phylum Chordata; class Aves; order Passeriformes; family Campephagidae; genus Edolisoma; species Edolisoma coerulescens. The sequence goes on from VWZW01006289.1 coordinate 5,699,102, forward strand.
AACCTGGTACTGCTTTAGTATGGAGTTCAATAGCTTGCATACATGAGCAAGCTGTCAATCAGAAGAGGAGGAACAAAGCTGCCATTGATGTTCAGAGGACCAGTTGGTGATAGGAGAGTTGAAAGGAATTCAGTGGTTGAACCTGTCCAATAGTAGAGAGAAGCAAAAACTTTCACAAAATTACTTGCTTTGAACAAGAGGCTTCTCTGTTCCTAAATATGATAGCTAGGATGGTGATCAAGCAACAGCAGTTTTGAGAAAGGTCTCTTTATTCCTTTAGAGCCATGGACTTCCTGCAACATAGTAATACTTCTGCAAGAGCTGGACACTCAGTATTTCGTGAACAAGTGAAACCCTTGTCCCCTTGCACTCAAAATAGCTAGTTCATTTTGTGTTGGAGAGATGGAAGCAAGTGTGCAGCCATGAGATTTTGTTGTAGGAAAAATCTGCAAACGCAAGCATGGTGATGGCCATGTAGACATTTTTGTAATAGTCCTTAGGCCCAGATGGGATGGGAGAAAACAAGCAGTAGTAGTTCTTCCTAATGTTATTTTAAGCTGTTGCTGCATACATGAGCCGTAACACTCATACTAGAAACTGGAGCAATTTCTGGGCTCTTAGAAAAGCAGTTTTCTCAAAAGGTTTTTGCCTTAGTAAGCAGCTAACAAATATGTAGTATTTTAAAATTCTGCTTTTCTGACAAAATTCTTGAATTTTTTTAGTATTCCAAAATACTATATTCCAGGTGTTTTATAAGCTGCAGCTTAAGGAATTGAAAATAATTCATATAATAGAATTCATGCCATTGTTAAATCGGTAAGGAAATCTGACAGAACAAATAATCTTAGCAGTGGATTATCCTTTAATCTTGGAGGCATTTTCTGATGCATTCTTTAAATGCTTGTGGATTACTGAAATGCTGCTACAACTGTAATGTTGCTATTAATGTGTCAGTAGCCCAACAGTGCAAGTTTAATTTTAAATTATGTAACCAGAGCATGACAGTTGTTAGCTGTTCTCAGGATTGCAAGCAGAAGTATGGAATTCGATCATTGTCTGCGGCGCTACTGTTACTTTGTTAAGATTGAACATCTGGGAGGGTTATTAGATGTAAGGAGGGAAAAACGTAGATTCCTTGTATTTACTTTTTTTTTTTAGGTCCCTACTGTCATGGTTTGCACTGAATGGTGTTTGTTGTTTGAAATTTGACAAGCCCTCACTGTGCCATATTAAGTGTCTTTTTAATATTTAGAATACAGTGTTACCTTTGCAGGCTTTAATACAGTCAGGGTTCAGTGCACAGTATTATCTCATGTTAGTTATCTGATTATCGACACAGAAGTCTTAGAATAGTCTGTGAAAGTATAAAAACAGGTGATAAACCTCTTGAAACTTCTTGTATGGACTGATAAGCATCCTTTGCTTAAACTACCTTCTCTGGAGCCCCTCCTAATCCAAGGAAGATGTGAGGTATTTCTTGCATGAAGTAATTTGTAACATAGCCATTTCTTGGAGTAGTCAGCGTACAGTGGTGTATAGGACGTGTTACAATTTTGGCTGAAGAGAAATATAACTATTCTCTTCTTTGTTTGCAGCTGGTACTCCTGGTTGATTAACAGTTTTGTCAATGGTGAGTCCCTTCTGTTCTTTTTTCTATTCATATTTCTTCAAATGAAGGCCAGATTCAAAAGTAGAGTATTAACTGCTGTCATTTGGATCAGTGTAATACAGAACAATAACTTATTATTAAATTATCACAGTGATTGAAAAAGGGAGAAGAATCAACCCAAAGTGAACAAAAGAATTAAAAGCATCTTCCCTCTTTAGAAAAAAATGAGTGCAAATCATTAATTATGCAAATATAGTTGTGTGATGTACATCTGTGCATTTGTTTGTTTTCCATACTTTCTCTTCAGGAGTGTATGCTTTTGGATTCCTGTTTATGCTGCCCCAACTGTTTGTAAACTACAAGGTAAGATTGAAAAGTGATAAAAGTCTACTTTTCTAGTCTCTTCTTGCAGACTTCATTACAATTTGATATTTTTTATTTCTAGATGAAATCTGTTGCACACTTACCATGGAAGGCTTTCACGTACAAAGTAAGTAAAGCTCTACTTTAAAGTTGGGTACAGTCATTTTGAAAATTATTTTCTGTAAGAAACAGCCTAATAATAAATAGCTGAAGGATGGCATACTTTTTTTTAAGAGCTAAACTCGTTTGCAACTGTCCTAAAAAAAAAAAAAGGAAACACTGATTTTCATTTTTCATAATGACTTCCATATTACGAGAATACTTGCATCCTAGTATTTATGATAATACTGCTTTTTGTATTGTCAGCTGTCTTGCATGAGTGCAGATGTTGGTCCTGCAGATAAATTTGTCAGTCTCAGTTAAATGCATTATTTTAAGAAGATGTCAATGTATCACTGACAAGGGATAGTTCTCGAGAAACAGTTAGGAATGCCAAAAGACCTTATTTTGGCAGGTTCCAGGAGCTATCAGAGACTGAAGTAGTGTGCACACTGTTCTATGCCAGGGTGGTAATTGTGAGCTTCTGGGCAAATGTGAGGGGGGTTGTTCCATGGGGGAAGAGGGGCTGCACTGTGGTGTCCCCACTGCCTAGACTGCCCTGGTAGGAAATAATGCAGTGCTGCAGTCAAGCTCAGTAGCAGACCTTGGAGGGGAAGGAGAGTTAATTTAAAAACAAAACTCACTAACCCTTTGATGGCTGTATGTCCACAAGCACTCATTTGTGTGTCCAAGTGCTTTGTATAGTATTCAGACGCCAAGATATAGACTCCAGTATCCCAGTCAGGATTCCTTGTGCTGATACGGATAACAAGGGACACTCACTGTTGAATTTCCATGTCTCCCACGTTCTCCCTCAGTTGGCAACTATGTGCTAGTTTTGTTCTTGTACCCCTAAAGAGCTGATAGTGTTTTGACTCTATCATTTCCCACCAATCTCAGTCATTAGGATTTTTGTACTGTGCTTTGTTTTCCTGATCGTTGTGTCCTGAGAAACCCTGGCTGGATGTGCTAGGATCATCAAGACCCTGATGCCATCAACACGTACCCTTTTTACTTGTACTTCCACTCATAAATGCTTTCATTTTTCCTTTGTGTTGAAATATTACAATTCTCCAGAACATCAGTACTTTAAAAGGAACAGTGTTAAAAACTGCTCAAGAAATGGTATCCAGTTCCGAACAGAAGGTTTGGGACAAAAGAACTAAAACGTGTATATCTAAAGAGACTTTAAAGGCTCTTCCATTTCTATGAGCCTATAGGAACAGTCCAGCTTTCTGCTGCCTTAATGTTTTAAGGAACCAGGGTGCATCTAGGAAAACAGATTGAAATGTACCTGGTAGCAGAATAGCAAATAAACAGTGTTTGGTGTGGAAATAGAGATAAAAACAATAAACATAGTTTTTCAGGCATATACTAGGCAAATCAGCATGTTTCTTAAGAGGAGGGAGCAAAAGCTATATTAGTGAAATAATTTCACAATTTTACTTCACTAAAGATAATAACTGAGCAGAGACAACAGCAGTTAAATAAACAACATAGAGAGGTTATTCAAGCAAGTAACCTTTAAAGCAGTACAACCTTGCTGAATAGCCTTTTCTTACAGAGCATTTATGGTTCCTGTTTAGATGCAATAGGCTACCCACAACAAAGGCTTGTGTGTATGGAGAAAGAAGTCTGTTTTGTTTTCAATTATGTTTAATATAGTGAGCTTTGGAGGGAGTAACTTACTTTTTTTAATGGATATTTAAAGTTGCTTGCTCTCTTGTGCACTTCAAGTGGAAAGAAGAGTCTGAGGGCTCATCTGTGATCATTGTTTTAGAGAGCTTCATTGGGTTTTTTTCTTTAATTTGAACTCTGACTTTTCAGTTTCTGTGGGTTTTATGTTTATGCCCTTCATACATTTGTGAGGAGTACGTTTGAGTGAGGTAATCTCCAAAAAAAATTATCCAGCCTAAATACTATTGGATGGGCTGCCTTGGTGCATTCACTTGCAGTGGGTTATGAAGACTGCTGTGTGCCTAAAGGATGGAGTGTTTAGCTTTTTCTTCCCTTCGTCATTGGAGGATCACTCACCTGAGTGTTGACTTGGAAAGGCTGTGTTTTCCATCTTGCCAAGGTTTTTATTTTTGCTCTATGACGAACCTTTTCATAGGGTTGAGAAGTGCCATCCATATTCCTCAGTCACTTCAGATTGATGGATTTGTTTTGACCTGACAGAAAGAGCTCTCCTGGTGTAACTAATCAAAACTCTCTCCTGTCCAACACCATCATTTTCTGCTGGTGTTTTGTTCCATCATATAAATGTTGGTTCATTTTGTAGAGTAAATCCTGTGCTTACATCACTTGCCCCCTTCTTATGGTATGGATTAATGTCCAGCTTGCTAAAACTGAAAGGAGCCACATTACTGACTCAGTTTGTTAACCCAACAGAGAATATTCTTTGCAGAATTTGTTCCCTGGTGTTTTTAGGGAGTTGGAACATTTTATTGCATCATATAAGCACTAGAGCTGGTGCACTGTAAGAGTTGAGGTGTGCAGCCTCCCTGTAGGTAAGAGCCAGATCCAGAGGATTTGTCTTTCTGTTAATTTACCTTTCATTATTGCTGCAGAAATAGAGCCTATAGTATGTCTAATTGATTGGAAATGATGTAGGAAATTACCTATCCCTGATTCAATACATGGTTGCTTCCAGAAAAGCACTGAAAATATTTTGAAGTCTTTACAAGGCTATCAAGTTGATCTTCTTAAGAGCAATAAATGAACAAATTTTACACAAATTTCCACAGAAAACGAAAGTGAAGTGACATTTTGTAAGTCTTGTCATTTGAGTAATGAAGGAAAAAAAGTGCGGGGGTTTTTCCAGTTTCTTTTGAAGATTTCTCTGAAATTGAGTCTGTGTTTTTCCCCTCCCATAAAAATACTCTAACTTACCTGAAACAGTCCTACTTCCTTTTTACTTGTAACTTGTGGTCTGTAGTAGACAGTATGGTCTTCATTAAAATAATGCATTTTAAAGTTTGCATTAATTAGTTTTGCAGCATAACGTTTAAATGTTGTTATAAATATGGAAGAAGTCTGTGTTCCTAACGAAAAATATAGGATGCTTGTAACTTTGTGTGACTGATGACTTCCTTTCTTCACAGCCAACTGAAGCATACTTTTTTTTAATTTGTAGGCATTCAACACCTTTATTGATGATATATTTGCTTTTATCATCACTATGCCAACATCTCATAGGCTGGCGTGCTTTAGAGATGATGTTGTGTTCCTGGTCTATCTCTACCAAAGATGGTACGACTGCCTTTAATATTCGTTACAGTTTTTACAGTGCTATTAGATGGTTGTAGTCTTGTTGCTATAAAGAACGATAGATTGGGATAGACTTGAAGTAGAAGATTTATACTATAATAATGTATAGTATAGTATGGTCTGGATAATGATAGTTATGTGTATGCCTAGTGAAGGGAATGGTGAGCAGGGCACCCTGCAAAGGAGATCTCAATACAAATAAGAGGAACAGAAACATTTTCCCATAACTTACAGTAATCCTGGACATGATACAGAGTAGTCAAAAAATTCCTCTTCTTACAGTACTCACAGTTTTTGTCAGTTACCCCTTTTCCCTCCCCAAAACAGCCTTCTTTTCACCAGATTCAGAAGTTACAAAAAAGAGAAAGAACAACAAAACAAACAAACCAAACCAAGCCAAACAAAAAACCCAAACAAACAAAAAACCCCAAAAAAACCAACCAAGCAAAAACACAACCAAAAAACCCCCCCAAAAACCAGCCACAAATCACACCTGATTCATAAATACCCAAAGCAAGGGGACAGAGAGAAATTCCTAAGCTTTTATTCACAAACCCACTTAGGAGTTCTGGGCTTCTAAGCCTTGCTGAGGGCCACGTCTCCATGTGGTCAGTGTCTGAGGCATGCTCTCCAAGTGGCTCTGCAGGGCAGTAGGGGAGGGTGTTTTCTGATGGGGGACTGCCCTGCTCTGCTTTTCTATTTATCTAGTTTGCAAACACAAGTTATCAGGTTATCTTGTAATTTAAGTATCTGTCAAGTTTCAGATTCTTTAAGTAACTAAAATCAGATGGGGAAGAAAGTTATATGCAGTACTTACGAAATACTGTTCATAGTGAAGCTACAGAAAGTCTATTCTTATTCCCAAGAATAAGCATTTTTATGTGGCGCAAACGAGTTCTAAGCCAAGTTCACATTATACCAGACTATAGAGATATGTACATCTAACTAATCATTAATACTAACTGCAGACTTCATTTTGGGATTTATATAATTGCACCAAAGAGTAGTAAAATAGGTCCCCTTCTGAGGTATTTTTGTAGAAGTTAAGAGGTCAGCAGCTTCTCATAAGGGCTGGGCACTGGTTTCAAGTTTGAGAGGTATCCTGGATTGCTTGAGAAGACTCCAGCCAATCTTCAGGGGAGCTACTACATCTCTTAAGAGGTCCTGTTATGAGACAATTGGTTAAGTCATATTGTGAAGAAGCTGATATGTCTGTACAAATCTTTAAAGATGTTGGGCTTTGCCACAAATGGGAATGGAGAATATGATGACAAAGAAATTCACTTTTAAAATTAAGCATCACAGAACTACTTAATCCCTTCAGATAGGAGACTGTAACGTAACTAACGATTTGGTTTTTTCTGCCAGGCTTTATCCTGTGGATAAGAGCAGAGTAAATGAGTATGGAGAATCTTACGAAGAAAAGTCAAAAAAAAAAGCTCATAGAGAATAACTAAGAACTGAAGAAGATTCTGATCCCTGGACTCTTACTCGCTTTGTGTATTACCTGGTCTTAAGGAAGGAAAAACTTATTTAATAAGAGTATTTTTAAAGCTTATGACAGAACTACATGGACAATACATCTTCTATATTGCCAAAATCTAGTTTTGATACCCTCCTCTCTTTCAAGACCCTCTTCTGTCCTCACAAGGTCTACAGTCTGCCAGATGACATTATATAAACTTCCTGCATTTCAGCTTCTCTTCAGTGAAAACCTAAGCATCCTGACCATTGTAATTAAGATCCAAATCTGTGTTTTTAAGACAACTCACGAACTGAAACTGTGGTGCCCATGCCACTAGGCTATGAAAACTGAAAGAACAAGGACACTGTGTTACAGCAGAATCAAGAATTATTGCCAAACTGAGGGCTGTCAAAAGGTATAATATTGGATTATATGCTAATTACAAATCATTCTCATTTGATAATGGAGATAATGGAAATTGTAGAAATCGTGAATTCATAGCTAAAAAAATACATTGTTGGAAATATAGGATAAGGCAGATGGTGTTGTTAAACTTCAAATTCTGCCACGTTCCTGGCCCACAATATGGCAGAGGGTTTCAGTTTTCTTAAAATGAATGAAAGTGTGAAGAAACTGTAACATGATTTCTTTCAATATGTACACGAGTTTATAGAAATCCTTCTGCATTGTTGACAAACCTAATTTCTTGGCATAACAGATATTCACGTAATGCAAATCATTGTTATGTCCTCGGAAGGTCTCTTAACACTTCTTAAATTCTTCATCATTTGGTACCGCAGTGACCTACTAGGCCAGTTCTGTCATGTTTCAAAGGGAATAATTCCTCAGTCTTTTCCCCTCTCCCTCCCTCCCCCATACTGTTTTTTAGATGAAACATATATCATTCAGATGGAATTATTTTGCTCAAGTACAGGTTCAAGAAACTACACGGATACAGAGAAAAAAAAATAGCCTGGTAAAGAACAATTCATACCTTTCATACAATCGAAAATCCATATTCCATGGGAATGGAATCATTAAGGGAAGTATTTTGATCTGTTTCTTTCAAATTTGTAAAAATAATCAGGTTGAATTATTATACCAAAATCCAAACTCCACAGCTATGTCTAGAAGCCACTTTTAAAAATGGTTAGAAAAAAATTAAATTTAAAATCTTTAAAGATTTTTAAAAGCAAGTTTCTTAGTAACAGTGAGGGAAATACAGAGTGCATTCCTTTCAGCAGCAAATAAACTACAATCAAAAAAATCCCAAAGGCAGAATTGTAGTTTCCAATTCCAGTTTTGCTTTGGTCAGTAAGTTTACAAATAAACTGTAATGATTCTTAAGTTTATTAAATTGCATGCTCTTTGTGCAAGGCTGTTTAACCTCAATTTGTTATGAATTGAAAATATTCATTGAATAACCTTGAAAAACACAGGTCAGCTCCTGTGGTCTGTAACTGCTTTGTGAACTGGATTTTATCCAGTTCTGATACTGCAAAAGTCTGAACGTTTAAATATTTGGGTCCCAAAAAGATAAAGAAGTGTGCCTGCCTATTGTGTTTTGCCACAGACTAGTCTTTCCTGTACTGAAGTCCTCCTTACACACTGCTGGCAATGGAAAGGAGTCTTGAAGTGAATATTTATCTCCTGTTCATGTTAAAGTGTCTTTATGCTGTTAATTATAACTACAGATTATTGATTTTAGCATTAAACACACCCAAGGAAGTCTATGCAAAACGGGGGTTGCGTTTGCTGTATCTTGTACCTGTGTTGAATTTGTTTGGAATGAGCTCTTTGCTGTTAAGCAAACTAATATTTCACATTAAGTTAAATGTGTGTGAAAAGTTTTCCTGATATAAAGAATGCATATAGCACGTTCCCTTTTTGTGCCATTTCAAAACAACCAAGTCATTGATTCATCTAGAGTAGCTTCTCAAAGTCCAGAATACCATATTTGGGTATTTCTGATGTTTCACTGCTCAGTTTTGTACACAGCAGTTGAAAAATTACTCTTGCACCTTTACATACTGTGAGTTTACTGGTCTTCTGTCTTGCATTTCTTGACACTGACCTCACGATATCCTATACAATAGTCATAAAGCATATAAAATTAGAACATTTTAAGTCTTTAAAATGACCAAGACTTTCCTGTTCAAGTCATTGTTTTATGCATTCCATTTCTAAATAAAAGACTTGGCATACGGGATAAAGAGTTACCTTTTGTTACTGGAAAGAAAGGTGGTAAAACTGTAAGTAGTAACTTTGGAGATACTAAATTACATGTTTTAACTTTCTGGTTGTGGTAATGACATCAGCTAAAAATGTGGTTCTGTATGTGAACCAGCTCATGCTGGATTATCAATATCTAGAACCTGTTTTAAGTGTCCAAGAGTAACTTAAAAATTTCCTCACTTCTAATGGGATTTACTGTTTTAAGCAACTAGGTGACCATCTCACCTTCTCGTCTTCGTTAGGCTTGTAATGGCTTTGGAAGTTAAAAGATTACTGTGATTTGGGGTTGGGGCTGTTTTAGAATTAATTGAGAAAACTATCATATGCTTCTAGAAGCTGCTCTTGCCCAGGACTTAGCACTGCATAATACCACAGGAGTCCTGATTCTCTAAGGACAGAAGTGACAAAAGGCAGCTGGCTGGACTCTGCGGGTGTGGCTCAGTGCCTCCAAGCAGAGGACTGCTCTATTCCTGCACAGCTCTCCACTTCCATACTCTGCTACTTCCTGCTCATCATTTCCTGCTGCCGTTCTCCAGGAGGTGACCTTCCACCCTTTGGACTTTTTTCCCAGGAGCCACAATACAAATGGATTTACAAAACGGCAGTGGCACAGACAGGTTTTGTCTTATCAGCAGAGCTCAAGGAGTCTGCTCTGCTGTGCTTCTGTCCCTCTGGAGCAGGGACTGTGGATGCTGCTGAACTGCAGGCTCGGCACCAGTACATGTTCCCTTTTAACACAGCACTCCAGTAACTCAGCTACAGCTCGGCAGCAGAAGCATTAAGACACGTAATTCTGTAGTTGGTCTGCACACTCCACGCTTTCCATTTTTTCCCATCAGAAGATAAATCTCATCTTGAAGAAGTGAAATGTGGCAATTTATTGGTAATGCTGGTACCCTTTGCATTACATCTTACAGCTTTTCCTTATAGTACAATCTAAACAGGTGGAAAAGGGTGTCAGGAGGCTGCCCAGTACCAGCACAGCATCTTCCGCCTCTTAAAATGCTAATTACGCTTTCCTGATCCTCCTGTGTAAAACCCTCTGAGTGAATAAATCTAGCTATAAGTATTGAGAAATGGCCAGAAAGAGCCCAGCCTTCCCAGATGCCCAATGACAGTCTCTGACTCCTCCCCCTCTCCCACTAGGAGAGGTTTGGCCTTGTGTCTGTGAGGATCAATGCACTTTTCCAGTGGTTACGGAAAGATAGAAAAAAGGCATTAAGCTATTAGAGAGCATCCAAAGAAGGGCAATGAGGATGGTGAAGGGACTGGAGGGGAAGCTTTATGAGGAGAAGCTTGAGGTCACTTGGTCTGTTCAGCCTGGAGAAAAGGAAACTGAGGGGAGACCTCATCGCAGTCCAAAACTTCCTTGTGAAGGGAAGCAAAGGGAACGGTACTGATCGCTTCACTCTCATGACCAGTGATAGGACTTGAGTAAACAACATGAAGCTGAGTCAGGGGAGGTTTAGGTTGGGTATTAGGAAAAGGTGTTTCACCCAGAGAGTGGCTGGGCAAGGGAACAGGCTCCCCGGGGAAGTGGTCACAGCACCAGCCTAACAGAGTTCAGGAAGTGTTTGGACAATGCTCTCAGGCACATGATGTCACTCTTAGGAATGGTGCTGGTTACTGCCAGGAGTTGGACTTGATCATCCTGATGGGTTCCTTCCAGCTCAACATATTCTATTATTCTATTTAAGAATTTCTTCTTAGTATAAAAGGAGAACTGTGATGTCTCCTTTTTAAAGATATCTGGAGCTAATCAGTTTGCTTCAGCTTTTTCTTTAAGCTATTCTACTTCTTACTGGTCCTTTTAATAGTGGGTCCCCAAAAATCCTGGTTTGATTGGGGTGTTTTTAATTATTTTTTTTTTAGAACCCCCCCTCCTTTACCAGAAGGAACAAAATAGATTCAAAAGACACTTTTAATACTGGGGCATTGTGGCTCATGCCTGTCTATGGTTAAAAGAGTAGGATAGCTTCTCCTGTGGTGCCCCCAGCTTTCTGTTTAGTGGTACTGTCCTTTTAGTCCTTGCCATATGGTACCCATAAAACCTCTTGCAAGCTGTTTTGAGTCTTATGTATTTGGGTATAGTTGCCTCTCAGCTTCTGTCCCCTAAGGTTCTCTTTTGTCATCTACAGCTCCACAATCCTTATTAAGAGAGCTCTGATGGTTGCCTTGATTTGTCCTCCTTCTGTTCTTGCATGCCTGCAAAGACTTGTGGACTATTTTACTCTTATTTTGGACTTTGGAAAGTTGACTCTGAACATTTTTACCAGGCATTATTTGCCTATAGCAGTCTCTAGCCCCAGGTTAGTCTGTGTCAAGCAGCCTAAAGCAAGGTAGACATTTCATTAGTGTGGTTCATGTCCGTGTTTTGGTCCTGCTAATCACAAACCAAATGTGACCAGGGGGCAACTGGGAATGAAAAATGCCACTTCCCCCATTCATGAAGGATTGGAGAAGAGGGGGGTAGAACGGGTTGCAGGTCAGTGTATAAAATAACATAAAATAATAAAAACAGAGGAAAATAAAACCCAAAAAAGACAAATGATGCAAATTAAAGCAATTACTCCACCAACCAACTGATGCCCAGGCTCTCCCTGAGCACCATCCGCCCCCCAGTCTCGCCTCAGCTTTATATGCTGAGCATGACACCATGTGGTATGGAATATCCCTTGAGTCAGTTGGGGTCAGCTTTCCCAGCTGTGTCATTGCCCAAATTCCTGTGCACCCCCAGTCTCCTCACTGGTGGAGTGGTGTAGTGAGCAGAAAAGGCTTTGACCCTCTGTAAACATTGCTCAGCAGTAACAAAAACATCTCTGTGTTATCAAGACTCTTCTAGCACAAATTCAAAACATAGCCCTGTAATACTACTATGAAGATATTTAACTCTACCCCAGCCAAAACCAGCACATGGAAAACTATTTTCGCCTCAAACTCACTCATACTGAAAGGCAGTGTGAAACCTGAGGAAGAATGTGTCTGAGGAAGAGCAAAGTGCAATACACTTGGGCATGGCTGGCTGCCAGACAAGAGGCTGAGATAAGGATCAAAGAGCTTGTGGAGGAAATACTGGGATTGATGTCTCAGCAGCACTGAGCATTTATTAAACAGATTAGAAAAGTTCAGTGTTTGATGGGCACAAAGTGTATCTGATGCAATTAAGACCTGACTTCGAGGAGGCAAATGTGGGAGGAAGGGCTGAACATCTGTTCTAAGGAGCAGCAAGCAAGTAGGGAGAAGCTGAATCAAGCACTAAGTCTAGGGGTGGTGTTAGGAGAGTGATGCCACTCAGGGACCATCACACACAGTGTGAGAGACAAAGTGGCCTGGAAAAAGCATTAAGGAGGCAAAGGGACCACTGCAGCTCTGAGGGAGAGTCCCAGTCCAGAGGGTTGTGGTGGACACACATGGGAAGAGCCAGACCCATGTAAGTCTGTAACTGTGATAATAGTGCTAGAAAGGGCTTGTTTCCCCACACCACATGCCCTCTGCGTAGGGCCAGCCAGAGAACCAAATGGCATCTCCATTTACCAAGACCACTGTAAAGAAAACAGAGACTGCAGATGCAAGCCAGCAGTGAAGAGAGCAAGTCACTGTTACAACAGGCTTCATTCCACAGCGATAAGAGCCATGACATGTGACAGATGCTCTAAAAAGGGATTACACTGAGCAGCTGGTTAAACTGAAGGGATATCCTTGATTAAAGGCATATGACTGTATGATCTGTCTCAAGCAGTAGCCTCAGGTGGGACTGGCACCAAGATCAGCCACAGCTGCTGAAGATCCCCGAGTCACTAATGACTCAGACTGATGGATGTGATGGGTTAAAAAGGGGTCTTACTCTGACAAATTGTACTGGGTCTGGCTAGGACAGAGTTACCTTTCTTCAAGGCAGTCTGTGTTCTGCTTTGGGTCTGTGACTAACAGGCAACACACCCATGTCTTGGTATTGCTAAGCAGTGCTTGGACAGCATCAGGATTTCTTTTTTCCCACTCTGCCCCCACCATGAGCAGACTGGGGTGGGCAAGAAACTGGGAGTGGACACAGTTGGGATGACTGACCTGAACTGACCAAAGGACTGTCTCCTTGTACCGTATAATGTCATCCTCAGCAAATGTAATGTTGGCTCCTCCAATGTGCCGTAGTTATCCACGTGTCCACTAAATCCATTCTCCACTACAGAGTTAGTCAGCTTTCACAGTGAGTCCTCAGACTTACTGCTAGGTAGTCCCCATGATCTCCTTTGGGATCCTTGATGTCAGGTTACGTATTTTCATAGCTTGTGATTCTGAAACATTCTGGCTTGACCTAGGTAATCACTGAGCTCCTTTAAACTCACTGGTAATTACCATCTAAATATAGAGACTCACTGATTTTTGAACAATATTTTCCTCTTTCTTGAACAACATAATCCACAGTACTTGGGCTTGAGGAAGATCATGCTGTGTGCAAAGATTTGACACAGGAGCCTCCCTCAGGTTCCTCGGTATTGCTACGATTGTCCTAAGTGTTCCTTCTCTATTTTTGCATTATAGACTTCCCGGCAAGCTGTTCCACTTCTTGTGTTCCATGTTTCTTTCAACTTCGAGAAGTTATTAACCAAACTAATCTCATATTGTTTGATTTATTTTTTACTTTTCTATTTGAACATAGCTTCGAGTTTTTGAAAGACACCTTACATCTTCATCTTGTGATATTTGTCATAAGAGTTTCCTTTAGCCTTTTCAAATGGAGCTTTGAAAAGAAAGGCACATTTGCAGAAAGCTTGCCTCTTTAAATGGCCATTACTGAAGCTGGACCTAAACATAACATCTCATTTCCTTTCACTTTGCTGCTTGACTGTAAAAACATCATTTTATTTTTATCACTCCACTATCATCATCCATTCCCAGGGTAACCCCCTTTCACAGAAGCTGGTTGTAAAGCAGGATGTGGATAAGGTCAAGTATGCCTTGAAGCATAAATTTTCTTGAGGAGAACTGTGACCCCATTATTTGCCCAGATCTGGGTTCCCAGTAAAAGAGTGATATGGATGTACTGTAGTGAGCACAGAGAACTTTCCACTAAGGGTCACTAAGGTGATTAGGGAGCGGGACAATCTGACATATGAGGAGATTGTGAGGCAGCTGGGATTGTTTAGCCCAAAGAGGAAACGCTCAGTGGGGATCATATCAAAGTGAATAAATACAAGATGGATCCAAACTCTTCTCAATGGTATCCAATATCAGGATAAGAAGCAGTGGGCACAAATTAAAACAGAGGAAATCCCATTTAAACATGATTTTTTTTTTTAAGGGTGATAAAGCACTGGAGCAGGTTGCCCAGAAAGGTTGTGGAGTCTCCATCCTTGAGGATATTAAAGCCTGATTAGACATGGCAGTGGGTGATCTGCTCTAAGTAACCCTGCTTTGAGCAGCAGGGTGGACTAGACACCTATACAGATCTCTTTCTGCCTCAACTATTCTAAGTCTCTGTGATTCTATTTTTTTCCTTATTCATCCTTCCACCCCCCTCCAAAAAAACCCCAAACCCCCCAGAAAAACAACCTTACTCTTTTTCAACGTCACTTCATTCCCTGTATCCCTCCTGAATTCTGTCCCCAGCCCGATGGTAGACACACAGAAAAACACGTGGTACCTGTGAAAAGAAAGGGGAAAGAGCCCCCCTTAGCTTGGCTGCAGCAGCCCTCTCCCCCTCCACCACTGCTGTGGTCATTGCCACCAAGCAGGCATCAGGAAGAGGCACAGGCTGAGCCTTGCCAACAGCTGGTAGAGATTAATTAACCTCTTTTTCTTCCTTTCCTTCTTACTTTCTTCCTGAACACGTTTCTCACAGGAAATGGTGAATCTTGTGTTTGCCACAGGCAACATCCTACGTTAAGGGTGCTGTCACCTTTGGAGCAATGTCGCTGTCGCACCGAGGACGGGCAGAGAAATGACACAGAGTCCAGGCTCGGGGATAAATGGAAGCGATTTAACAATTTTCCAAAGGCTTTTATATGTTAGTTCGCAAAAGTGTGTTAAATGGCATAAGGTAATTGGCCCTTTGGCCATCCACCCCTTGAGGGGATTGGCCAAATTCTAAGACACTCATTTCTAAATATTTTTCTAGTTAGAACCGTAACAATACTGCAAAAACAACCTGCAGGTGCAAGAAGTTTACAAAACTGTAACATTGTTTTAAATAATTTGCATAAGAAAGACAGGGCTCTCACAAAATGCTGCAGAAAGCTGAAGAAATTCCCTGCTGAAGCTTTTTCAGTATCCATAGAGCAACAGAAAGATGGGGGGACATACATGTCAAATAGATCCTTCAGAGGTCAGACCAAGGGCATCAGCTTTATCCCTACCCTAGGTGCCGATGCTGATGGATTCAGACTGTCTCCAAATCCCCTGCCCCTCAGTATGCAGTGGCAGTGCAACATTTCAGTTACAGCCTCGCTGAGGTCCCATGAAGCCTGGTGTTATTGCTCTCCCTCCCTTGGGAATGCCAGCTGGTGCCTATCTCTGTTAAGGGCTAAAGGAGTCTGGCAAGCGGGCAGTGCTGAACTGGAAGTGATGCAGGAATGCCTCAACTTGTAGGTCGCAAGGTGCCAGGGAGTTGACTCCTCAGCCATGCTGTTGTTGAGAGATGAGCTGCTTTGCTCCCAGGAAGAAATTCATTGCTTTAGTAGGAAAGGAGGCCAGTCCTCCATGAGCAGTGGGATGCTGACCTCACTCCCTACTCTTTAAAGGCTTCCCATGAGGAAGGGAAGTATACATTGCTCTGTCTCAGTAGACCTACAACTGCTACACCTCTGCCCCTGCCACTGGTGAGAATTATTCACTGCATGGCACCACCAGCACCACCTTGACCACGGGGACAGTAACATCTCCCTTCACCCAGGGACACACCTGAAAAAATCACTTTCTCCATGATGGGATCTGTTGGATGATTCCTCTCAAAGATGAGGTACTCTCTAACCTTTGGGAAAGAGAGAACTCTGTTATATTTCTGCGGGATACTCACAGCAGCCTAACTATGAAGCCTAGCTAGAAGACAGTCACCTGACCCTCCGTGGCAGAGTGCTAACTCCATCTGGCCCAAACACTTACTCAAAAGTCCTGAGTTTGTTGAACTTATCCTGTGTGTTGTGCCACATTTCCTTGCAAAGGTTTTCTGAAATTCAAGTAGCATATATCAACCAGATGACCATAATTTTCATGTCTTTCCAACACTTGACAGATCTCAAAGGCAGGATACCCTCTTATGGGTGTCCAACCCTATCAGAGTTGGCTGACCAATTTTTATTTCTCCCAGCATCTCCTGATTCTGTTATTGCACAGATATTTCACAGATACTGTCCTTGCCCATGGCAAGGGGGTTGGAACTTGATGACCTTTGAGGTCCCTTCCAACCCAAACCATGCTGTAATTTTACGATTTCTACTAATTCGCCTGGAACAAACATCAGGCTTAGAGACCTGCACTTCCCCAGAACTTCACTGCAATCCCTTTCACAGTCTGGCATCAAGTTTTCTATCATGAAGTCTTCAGATACCAAGGCAAATTTGGAGTAAGAGGTTACACACTACCTGAAGCTATTTGGCTTCTTCATTCATGAGTTTGATGAAAAAAAAGTAGGGTGAGCCACTTTGGTATTTTTAGGGTTTAGTCTGTTCATCTCCACCACAATCTCTCCTACAGCTGCTCTCATTTCAGACAGATCCTCAGTGGAGGGCTGATCCCGATAAAAGAAAGCGTTCCTCGGAGGGGAATCTTCCCGCTGAGTCTCCGACGGCGGAGCTGGACAGCGGCCTCCGGCCCCGCCCCGCCCCGCCTCGCCCGGCCCCGCCCGCCGCCTCTCTCCGACCGCGCTGGGGGCACCGGGGCGCGGTGGCCGCACCGCTGCTTTAAAAGGGTGTTTTGGCTGGTTTTTTTTTTCTTCCGCCGCTCCAGTTGATACTTTTAATTATTAATTCATTCATCGCTAAGCGATGCCCGGCGGGAATGCGGCGCGGTCGGAGGGGCGCCTCGGCCGCCGCAGGTGTCCCCGTGCCCTCCGTGGCCGCAATATGGCGGGCAGGGAGTCCTTCGCGGCCGTGCTGTCCTCGCTGCGCCGCTGCTACGCCGAGGCCGTGCGGCTGCAGACCTTCATCCGGCGGCTGGGGGACAGCGGCGCCGGGAACGCCGAGGTGCTGCGGGCCGACGACGCTCCCGGCTACCGCACCTTCGTGCGGCAGTGCCTCGTGTGCGTCCCCCACGGCGCCCGCGCCATCCCGCGGCCCTTCACCTTCCAGCAGGTAGGAAGGGGCCCGCGGGCGAGGGGCTGCCGCCCTCACCGAGCAGCGAGAGCCCTGCCGGGGCTTCCCGGGGACCGCACTTCCCGCGCCCCGTGCTTGCGCGGGGGCGGCTCGGCAGCCCTTGGCCCCTCGTGGCTGCTGCCGGCCGGGCCTCGCCGGCTCCCACAGCCATCCGCGCCTCCATCCTGGCCCCAGAGCCAGCGGGGAGCGGTGGGGGGTCAGCCCCCTGCCTCCTCTCGGGGGTGGGAGAGCAACGCCCGGGTGCCAGCGGACGGGCGGATAGCGCTGCAGGTCTGCGTGCATGGGGCTCCCCGCCTCGCTGCGTGCCCATGTGGGTAGGGATGAACAAACCGAATGTGGCCGGGGAGCAACTGGGAATGGAAAGTGCCCCACTCGTGAGAGATTAGAGAAGAGGTGAGTAGAACGGGCTGTAGGTTGGTGTTTAAGCAGAGGAAAAACTTTTCAGAGAGGGAAGACCGCTTTTTTCTTAGCGCCGCGTGAGCAAAACTGCGCTGTGGTAGGAAGCAGATGTTGCGAACTTGTTGAGTGGGTTTTGGAATTGTGTACCGAGTCGCTTAGTTGAACTTTCCCTTACATAAAAGGAAATGGAGGCCTCAAGAAAATTAGTGTTAGTTCCCTGGAGGTTAGAGCCTGCGTGAGCACGTACGTACGGATGCGTGCCTGCAAACGTGGATCTGCGAACACAGAGTCACGGGCAGGGTGACCTGAAGGCAGTGGAGTCTGAGCTGCTGGGGGACTCAAGGGGAGTAGTGCAGGGCGTTTCCTGGGCATAGAAACCAGGATCGAAAGGGCAGATGTTCAAAAGACTTCCTTAAAGTCATTGGCTTGCGTTGCAGTATGTGAATATCTTGCAGTACACTTGGAAAATCTTAATTTTTGGGTGCAATGCTTGTGAATCATTAGTACTGTTTTGAAAGCTGGTGTGTAGGGCTGTGTGTCTTTGCATGTGGTTTATGGAGGAGTAAGTGAAGAAAGCTAATTTCTTTTTCCTTTGTTTCTTCAGTTATCTAGTCAGAGCGAAGTCACCACAAGAGTCGTTCAGAGACTGTGTGAAAAAAAAAAGAAGAATATCCTCTCATATGGATACTCCTTACCGGATGAAAACAGTTCGCAATTCCCAGTCGTGCCATTGTCAAAGTTACACAGCTACCTACCCAATACTGCCACAGAAACGCTTCGTATCAGCGGCTTCTGGGAGACACTGCTGAGCAGGATAGGGGATGATGTGATGATGTATTTACTGGAACACTGTGCAGTCTTTATGCTGGTTCCCCCTAGTAATTGTTACCAAGTTTGTGGGCAACCGGTTTATGAACTTATTTCACATAATGTAGACTCACCCCTGGTATTTGTTAGACAGAAGCACTCAAGGCATAAACATACTAGCTTGCTTAAATATGTGCGAAAAAGGCTTATGTTTCATAGAAGGTATCTTTTAAAGTCATGTGGGTG
This sequence comes from Edolisoma coerulescens, assembly GCA_013397115.1. Taxonomy (NCBI): domain Eukaryota; kingdom Metazoa; phylum Chordata; class Aves; order Passeriformes; family Campephagidae; genus Edolisoma; species Edolisoma coerulescens. The sequence goes on from VWZW01006289.1 coordinate 5,717,901, forward strand.
GAAATGCAGACAAAGATGTGAAGATAATGTCTCCAGAATGAGAAATGAAAGAAATAATGAGATACGAAGCTTAGTGCCCAGTGACCAGTGTTCTGCAAAAGCTGTTTCTAATGCAAGCAAACAGATCAGGATGGTTACTGAACATGGGGGAAAACAGAGTAGCTCCAGTTCATGTGTTTCAGCTACAGCTCCATCCCTAAAAAGGAAGATTCATAGAGAACAACCTGAAATTCCAGCCAAGAGGGCAAAAATAGGGGAGAAAGTGAGAGAGAAAAAGGCTTGTGGTCTTAGTCCTGATGTAAACCAAAGTAGTTCTGAGAGATCTGAAACTGAGTATGTAGCACCACATTCTGAAAGTCTCATTAAAACCCCCCATATTTCTCAAAGAAGTAACAATGCTGTGTCTGATCCTTCTTTAGTTTGCACATCTCGTGGCAGAAAGGAGTTTGTGGCGGGTAAAAGCTCTCTTCTGCAGGGAGTTCAAAGTAACAAACCTTTAGAGTCCAGTGCTGAAATGCAAGCAGAATCCCTTAGGAAAAGAGTAGAGATGCACACGTATGAATCTCAGTTGGCTTCAGGACGAACCGAACCCATGGAGGGTTTTTCTTCAAAACGCAGAAGGGAGGAAAGTCCCCAACCTCATTTGTCAAAGAAGTTACGAAATGGACTCCTGAGTTCTGCAGTATACATTGAGAGGAAGTCTCTTCTGTATTGTCACAGGAGTTTCCGAGAATGTTTTCCTAAATCATTTATATTGAATCGCTTGCAGGGATCCCAGGCAGGTGGAAGACACCTTGTAGAAGCTATATTCTTAAGCCAAAATCCGGCGCAGCAAAGCCGTAACCAAAGTCTGCCAAAACGCAAGCGGAGAAAGAAGATGTTGCCCAAACGGTACTGGCAAATGAGGGATACATTTCAGAAGCTGTTAAAGAACCATAGAAAGTGTGCTTACTTAGCTCTCTTGAGAAAAAATTGCCCCGTTGGGATATCTGAAACCAGTATGAGAAAAATCGAGCTGTCCTGTCAGGCAGCCTTGCCTGGGGAAGCAGAGGGTCAGAAGCAAGCAGAACAGTTTGGGAAAGAGCCTACTAAGTGTGTGACAAGCAGCAGATGTAAATCTGGTCACGCTGATGTGCCAGACAGCTTAGGTGCTCCCCTTGCAGAATCTGTGCGTGAGGAGTCGCAGAATGAGGAGCAAAACCCAGGAGAGGCACGTGATTCAGCCCTCAGGGAGCTCCTCAAGCAGCACAGCAGCCACTGGCACGTGTACATGTTTGTGAGGGATTGCCTGGAGAAGGTCATCCCCGCTGAGCTTTGGGGTTCGAACCGTAACAAGTGCCGGTTCCTAAAAAATGTCAAAGCATTCATTTCCAGGGGGAAGTTTGCTAAGTTTTCGTTGCAGGAGTTGATGTGGAGGATGAGAGTGAATGACTGCATGTGGCTTCGTCTAGGCAAAGGTACTTCTTATATTAAAGAACTAAGTGGTGGGGCTGTCAGGTGTTTGGTGTTCACGTTTAAGGTGGATAGGGGAGGATATTGTATCTGGAGTCAGAATTGCTGAGTTCATTGGTAATAACCATAGCTGAGAGAGCAAACCTAGTAGTGTTTGTAACTGATGGTGGAAGGGCACTTAAGTTTGTCTTCTTTCCAAAACTTGTTTGCATTCATGCTTTTTGTGTTTAACAGAATGATGTTTTCATAAACATGAATTCAGAACCTGGGCTGAACAAAACCCAAAACTTTCCCATCCACTCCTATTATCGAAATTGCAGTAGCTCTGAAAATCCATTGAAGTCTGACCTAAGCACGTAAGGAGTAAACACTGTCTGCCTGTTGGTTTACTGTGAGGGTTCAGAAAGAACTAAAAGCAAATCAAGACACTTGCAGTGGCATGTGTTCCTCTGCTATGGGGGTGAAAAAACCTGGGTTTTTTTACTCCCTCACAACCCATGAGAAAGATGTGAGTATGGGACCCATTCATACAGGGATTTGCCTACCATAGAATCACAGAATGGTTTGGATTGGAAGGGACCTTAAAGATCTAGTTCCAACCTCCCTGCCATGGGCAGGAACCCCTTCCACTAGACCAGGTTGCTCAGAGCCCCATTCAGCCTGTCCTTGAGCACTTCCAGGGCTGGGACGTGCACAACCTCTCTGGGCAACCTGTTCCAGTGCCTTACCACCCTCACAGTAAAGAATTTCTTCCTAATATCTGATCTAAACATACTCTATTTCAGTTTAAAACCTTTCCCCCTTGTCCCATCATTATGTGTTCTTGTAAAAAGGGCTGTCATCATCCATCACCTTTCTAGAGCCCTTCTCTAGGATCAAGAGACTCTTAGTGAGCACTGCTTCAGCCTGGGTAGTTGGTGATGTGGAAGTCCCCAGGCTGAGCGGTCCCCGGCTAAAAAGCTCTCATGTGGGCAACAGCTGATTGCTCAAAATTCTGTATGAATCCATTTCTGTTTAGTCCTCTTTTCAAATGACAGGTGAATCTTCCTTTCCTCGCGTTTGTTCTTCAGACACTACCCTAGGATTTAAATCTAGGCTGAAGCTGTGGTCCTGCAGTTGATTGCTGTAGGATCCAATGCATATTTTCATTTTTCTGTGCTTCTGTTCTCCATCTCTACAATGTGGATTGCACTTCCTTATGAATGCTTGCAGTCTTTATTCTTACCTGATACTGTACTTGGATCCTACAGTAATGTGAGCTGAAAATGGTATTCTTTTAGGTATTCTAAAAGGTGCAGTAAGTTCTGGAACTATTACAGGTCCTTTCTAGTGTAGGAGGAAAATAAAAAGTCTGATGTTTGAGAACTGATGTCAAAAATAGAGGAGGTTACACTTTCATAAGAAACTCTTAATTCTAGGAAATATATTATTTCTTTATTCAGAAACTGTAGTTCAAAACTACACTTTTCAAAATGCTGAGTAGTTAAATATTTAAAAAGGCTTTATTGTAAAGTATGTGTTTGATTCATAGTAGTTCGGAGCATCTTATCTTTAAAAATGTAATGCCCTCTTCTTTGGCCATATTCCAGGAAAAGCAACATATAGCTTATTTTAATTTTCATGAAAGTAATCCCATGTGCATGATGTTTAAACATGCAATTAATTGCTTTGCTGCACTGTAGGTGGAGTTGTTTTTTCCTCCAGAAGTACTAGTGGTTTTTTGACAATTTCCTGAATTGTAGTAATTGTTTACATCTGTTGTAAAGAACTTAGAAAATAAATCATCTATTTCCGGAGCAGCTACCTATCAGCATCCTGATTTAATTTGCATATTCCAACTGCATATTGCAGGTCTTCAGTTAGAGGGTTTTCCAACAGTGGATTTTTTTCACTGATGATACCTGGCTTCTGTTGAAGTAGTAGTAGTCTTTTTTTAAGTGCTGTAAATACAGGAAAATGTCTCTGCCCTGGAGCACATGAAAACTAAACAGGGTAGAAAACTGAAAACTTACTTCCATTTTATAAATTTTTAGTGTCAGCTCTGTTGCATCAAAGTTAAGCTGTTCTTAACACATTCGTGCCACGATCATAATTTGTGCTAAGCAGCTAAACTGATATTTCTGTATAGTTTCTTTAAGAATCCTGTTGCATTTGGCTAAAATCTACTCTTTACATGTAATTAGAAAAATTATTATTGGAAGTTGGCCAAAAAATCATTATTATAGCCCAGGGTCTTATTCCGTGCTCATCCATACTTGGACATAATTACAGATCTATGTGACCATAAATTTGACAGTAGTTAAGAATGCTCTGAGTTCATACTGTTGTCCCATCTAAATATTGGAAGTACTGATGGACTTTGGGTGATTTGAACTTTTTATTTTTTTCTTTGGCTGTAGCAATGAGTTTTATGTAGGATGTCTTGAGATAAAGCCTAACCCTGCAATTAATTAATTTTCACATAATTGGGAGATCTGAATATTATTCTTATCCCCAAATCATCCCAGTTTAATTTTTTTAATTTTTACAGTATACCTAAGTATTTTCAGTCTTTTGCTTCATTTTTTTAAAAAAGTTTTATACTGTAGTAGACTTGTTTCTTTTTATTTTACCTCTCCTTTCACAATAATCTTGCCTTTGTGCATTAAAGATCTTGCACAATCAATGTTGGGGGAAGAAAAATAAGTCTTTGGGCTATCACGGCATATATTTGTATCCTCTATGTCAGTTTGTCACTGCTGATTAGTTCCTGTGTTTGTGCTTTAAGCTTGGGTCGGTTGCGTTATTTAATGCCCTGAAAATTTGGAGTGGCAAATCTGTGTAACTGTTTGTACTTACCTTTTTTCTTTCTCATGACCTCAAGCTAAGGCAGGAATGTTGTGCAAGTTTCTTGTTTGTATGTTCTGTTTCTTTACTCATACTAGGAGTTGATAGTTACTATAACTACCTTTGAATCGTTTATTGAAGGTGATCACTTTGTTCCTGCCGGTGAACATTGTTTCCGCGAAGAACTTTTGGCCAAATTCCTATACTGGCTGATGAGTACCTATGTTGTTGAGTTGCTCAGATCATTTTTCTATATCACCGAGACCATGTTCCAGAAAAACATGCTGTTCTACTACCGAAAGTTTATTTGGGACAAGTTACAGAACATTGGAATTAGGTAACACTAGAAAACTAATTAAACATTAATGGATGGATATGTAGAAATCATGTGTTTTGTAGTGTAAAGTTATATTTCTGCTTTGATTTATTGCCCATTAATCCTCCTTTTGTTTGCTTAATTTCCCAAATGAAAACTCAGCCTGTGACTGTAGCATGCACAGTTTGTAATTCCAGAAATATTTTGTGTGAGAAAACTGATTCAAATTTAGACTTCTTTATTAGAATCTTTGCAATAATAAAATCTGTTATGAAGAGGATTTTATTTTGATAAGTCAATTTTTTTATACCTTTTAACAATGAGTAAAGCATAGTGATAGAATCCCAAGGTAACCTTGTGAAAGTTCATTTAAAAAATACTCAATTTGCTTCAACTACTTTAATTTAGAAACAACAAAACCAAAACCAAGGCTCTGCTGAAATGCTGTAATACTCTAGTCATAAAAACCAGACAGTAGCCTAGTGACTTTAGGGTTTGGTTTTTTTTTTTTCTTTTTTTGAAGGTTAAGGGATTTAGAAGCCACAGCTCCTTTTTTAGAACAGCTGGAATTCCATGCTGGTTTTTTGGTCTTAAAAATGCATGCATGTATTTAAGTTAGGGCATTATTTAAGATAAAATTTTAAACAATTAGGTGATAAAATAGGAAAGGCAATTTTAATGAACAGTGTTATGCACCCATCTTCACAGTTCACATCTTTCAGGTTTTCATTATGAATTGCTGGTGTCTGAGAGAGCTTTGTAACTGTGAAAAATTAGCATACTTTATGTCTTGTGTTTTAGTGGCTGTTTTATACGGTAAACCTTTTGCTTTTGCAGTGGTCTCTTGGTCCACAATGTTACATGTGTGATTTTTTCCCCTCCTGCCCTGTCACTCCCTGATTTCAGCATTGGTATCTCCAGTACCACTCTTTGCATTTGTGTTTGCACTTAATGGAGTCTTGATGTTGTTTGCAGTTGTAGCACAGAATATGCACTTTAAGTAGTAGCAGTAGAATGTAATTTTCAGTCCCACACATTCTGTTTGTCTTGTCTTCAGACTTACAGCTGTAGTGTTGCAATTAGTGTTTTATGTGGTCTTAATGTACTTAAAGACTGTTTTTTGGCACAAAATGTGATCAAGTACTGGCTTTTACATAGTAGAGATATAATAAAAATAATAATAGAAGTAGTAAATAATAGATTTTTAGTGGGGTTTGTGATTAAAAGGAAACAAATAACTTCGGATTTAGGTCTTTTGTCCCTCTTCCCAGTTTCCCAGAAAAGCCCAGTGTGTAAGGACAAGGTGCTTTGAACTCAAAAGACCCTAATCTAGAGTCTTGTTTCTTCTGATTTCCTCCCCACATATTTCCTCACCATGCAGGAAGCCCCTTCTCATCTGTGGCTTGGAAGGTCACTAAACTGCAGGTTGTTGGAAGCTGGAGAAACATCCCAAGGAAGTGCTGCTGCGTGCTTGCCAAAGGCATATTCTAAGAACAGGATGTTTGCTCTTGGCTACAGGAATCCTACCTAGTTCCTAAGAACTTCTAGTCTGATCCCAGCCGTTGCAGTTCAGCTTCACTGACCGGGCTTTCAGCACTGCTTTTTCAAGGGTGATGTGTACTCGTGAAGCCATGAGTCCAGCTTCCTGCATTCATACAGGTGGCCAGCTGCCAACTTCCCGTGGGAGGAGAGAAATTGGGGTTTACAGATACAGGGATACAGGTGTTTAGGGCTGCCTTGGCCATTTTGAGCCTGTTCAGACACTGCTTTTAACCAGCCAGTGTTTTCATGCACTGCTGGTGTATCAGTGCCAAAGGCTGTTGAGCTGCTTCCATCTTCCCTGGAGAAAGAGTATCTGGTGACCTCAGTTGTTGCCCTAATGGCTGTTCTGTGATTTTTCTGGTTCTCCTCAGCTGGAGCCTGCTCAAGGAAGTTGCTATGAGCTGGTTCACAGGAAGGCATTGGTAGCCACTGATTCCTGTTGAGTTCTTCTGCATCTTCCTTTGGAGGAAGAAAATGGATGGAACAGGCTGGACTGAGTGGACCTGGACCTTACTTGTGAGCTTACCTTTGCAGTAACTGCATTGTCATTAGGGAGTAAATCCTCTTCTTGAGGGACTGTCCTTATGAGTAGATCATCCTGGGCAGAATCCCACTCAAGGTTATGGAGCATAGTTCTGAGAGGGGCCCTGGATCTGTGTATTACCCTTGCTGTATTGGTGGAGATCAGTGTGCCGCCATTGTACAGAGACAACTTTGTGTTCGTTTTTGAAGCTATATCAAACTTCATTCCCCAAATTAAAAGCAGGATTTACTAAGAAAAACTCAGTATTTCATGCTACAGTTACTTCAAGTTACTTAGCCTGCAGAATGTAAAGTTGTGTTTCAAAAATAATGAACCCAATGTTGTGGTGACAGCACCTGTTTTCTTAAGGCTCATGCCCTTGCCACACACAGTGGCTGCTGAGGATTAAAAATGCTGCAGAAATTCTGAATCTCCCACATTAGATTGAAGTGAGATGTCAAAAGACATGAGGACCATCCAGTCAAGTTCCTTCAAGTTTCAGTGCTTAACAGCACTGTGAGTGCCAGTGAGAGCAGCATGGTTCAGTGGCTGCTAAATCAGCATACATTCAAAATCATTAGCACTGCTATAAATGCCATGAAATAAGCAATGAATGTTGCTGCAGGCACAATGTCATCCGGTTCTACAGCTGGCCAGAGGTAGTAGTGAAGATCTGCCAATAACCGGCCTTTGACTTCACTTTCAAAGGAAGTAGTGTTTTTGAAAATAATGATAGAGGTTCCTTGGGGGTTTTTTCCCTCCAGTCTTGAATGTGAGCTGTAAAGGGATGGAGATTTGATCCTGAAGTTGTTTCTGTTGAACTGGAGTTACTTATTTTGTCTTGGTTATCTACCTAATAGTGTAGTAGATGATGTTTTTTGTGTTCAGCAAAGAATGTAATTCTATAAATAATAGTTACCCCTCGCTGTGGAAAAGCAGTCATTTCAGCTTTTCTTTTGGCAGCATCTGTACCAGGAATTTAATTTCAAATTTTGAATATAAATCTTCAAAACTCTTTTTCAGTAGCTCAGCTCACTGGCCCTGCATGCCACTATACCTTCTAGGTGTCATGCGCTGTATCCCTCAGACCCTGAGTCCCAAGCAGCTGGATCATGAGCTTGTATTTGAGTTATGTAGGCATACAAAAGAGAAGTATTTGTGTGCCTCTCTTACCTGCGTTCTTGGCTTCTCAGGTGTCTCCTAGAGCATCTTTACCAGGCTTCCACCATTCACCCACTGCCTTTTGTAGTAGTGTGGCCTCCTTTTGCTAAACCAACCTGTTGGATTGTGTGGGATGTAAAAAGTCTTCATGCAAATTTAGATTGATGTCCCATCTTTTGTGAGGACTTGAATTGCCTCACTTACTTCCCAGGGTAATCTCATAACCACGAGTTCATAGGGCACATTTTGTCCATCTGAACAATACAAGCAGTGCAGGAGATTGATCCAGGTCTTTTATGTTGCAGGTAGGGTACTTTAACACTGCATTTTAAGTAAAAACAAGGGCTTTTGCTCCACTACCATGTCCTGATTTGTTGTATGGAACAGTATTGATTTTGATGAAGCTTCATGGAACTGTAAATCCTGAGGGGGAATCTGAGAGGAAAACACATTTCCCGTTAAGGTGAACTTGAGAAGCTCAGAACCTGTGACTTGAGCGCCTTTGGTTCTTCGTTATTTTCTGCTGTTCACATCAACTGACACTGCTCATCAAAGCCTTGGATACCTAAAGCCCTTATGTTGTCTGTGTATCCTAGTGCCTCAGGTAGCTATAATTCCTAATAAGTGGTAGATCAACTAATTGTTGGGAGTAGAACAGCCCATTACAGTTTGTTAGTCTTTCCCAGGAGCTCTCTTAAAATAGTTTTCAGAAGGTTCTTTTCAACTTTGTTAATGTCTTTCACACTTCGGAAACTATGAGCAATATCCAACTTCCTGTTTCTTGCATAAAACATATTTTAGAATGTTCATATGTATTCCATTAATTTGTGCTTAAATTTTAATTTGTGTTAAGAGGGGTTTTTATTTGCATCAAGCAGAAACGTGTGGTCTTTTATTGTATTACATTGTCATTAAGATACTGTGATATTGTTCTGAAATTCAGAATTTCATGTCAATTTCTGCAGAGGTTAGTATTTGTATTATCTTAGAAAAATATTCAGCTTTAGTTATCATAAAGACATTAAATGTTTTCCTTTCTGCCTTTCCTATTGCTTACACTAAGTGTGTATTTGTATTTTAGAAACCATTTTCTCAAAGTACAGCTACGGCCTCTGTCTTCGGAGGAGATTGAAACCATCCATCAAAAAAAATTTGTTCCTATGGCATCAAAGCTCCGGTTTATTCCCAAACCAAATGGGTTGAGACCCATAGTAAAAGTGAGCGGTGTTGTTGAACCACGAGCACTCAGCAAGGAAAGCAGAGAAAAGAAGGTTTTTATTTTCTCCATTGGTTTATGTGCATTTGATGTTGGTAACTAGTAAGTGGAGTAAGGATTTTTGTTACATAAAACTAGTTTTAACATGGTGGACTGTAACGTTCTAATCAGAATGGTGGAATGGATCTGTTGCGGCTTAGCTTCTCCCTTTCCAATGCTTAATTACCACAAGCCTCCAGTTCCAGAATCACGAACTTCTGTTTGCAAACCTGTCTTAAGGAAATGAGCCCAGTAGAATGACACAGCTTGTAAGGTAATCCAGTTTTTTTGGTATGGATGAGTCTGGCCTGCTGGGATTTGCCTGAATAGTGACGGGCGCATGTTGTTCTGTGAAATTGTCTGTGGAGCCAGTGAACAGTGGTGAGCCAGGTGCGTTACAGAAGAGGGTCTAAGGACAGGCAAGGAAGCTGGAGCAAGCACAGTAGAGAGATAGGAAGGAAGCTGAGAGTAATTGCAGTATGGGAACAGAGGCAGAGCACTCAGTGCACAGAATAATCTATTTAACAGGGCAGTTAAGCAGCAGCCCAGTTTCACCATCTTGCATGGCTGCATTAATTGCTTTTCCTTAAGGCTGGGTCTCATTCACAAGATTGAATGTTCCCCAGATGGGTGAGGTGTCAACAGCTTCTTAGCACTTACTGTTCAGACTGTGTAATCGCAGACCAGATGAAAAGAGCATCAGCTAAAAGCACATAATATTCCATATTATGGTGTTTACAGAGCTAATCAACCTGCACGACTTCAGTGCTGCTCTGATGTACTTGACTATCCCCATGGCTGAGTTAAATCTTTGCTCAATTACTTGGATAGTGCCTCCAGAGGCCCAGCTGATGGTGCAGGGGAGTTAGCATAAAATCTCAGAGCACACCTCTTTGCTATTCTTGTTGCTGTCATTATTTCCAGCGGAGAGAATGAATGATATTTAAGAAGTTATTTTCAGATTGATGGTGGTTTTATTTGCTGGCATTTATCTATTTATCATTGTAACTATTACACCTTGATTTCCAAGAGTCAAGTGTAGGAACAAAAACATTTTCCATAGGATTTAGCTGTACCAAAAAAAAAATCTCTGAGACTGTTTTGTCACTGTAAAGTAGTTACTGCAGTGATATTCAGGCTTTCTGAAAGCTTCAGTTGAACAAAATAATACAGTAAATACATTAAATTTATTTCAAAATTCATGTAAATTTGTAATCTTTGTATTGCACAGAATTTAATGTGTTTCAACATAATTTAAGGTGATTCTCTTTGGTCTCTTTAGATGAATCATTACAACACTCAACTGAAAAATCTGTTTAGTGTGTTAAATTATGAACGGACTATAAACACCAGTTTTATAGGCTCTTCAGTGTTTGGGAGAGATGATATCTACAAGACTTGGAAGCAGTTTGTTACAAAGGTTCTTGCATCTGCTAGTGAAATTCCTCATTATTACTGTGTAAAGGTATGTCTTTTCAATTACATATTTAAACTAGCTTTTCAAAACCAGCTTGTGCAGATACTTTTATAGCCGTATTAGCTGTGGCCTGACTGCGTACTTATTTCTTTTTCTAAATAAAATTTTGTGCATACGTAACAGACTGGTTAGTTTTTTGATGGGGGTGGTTCATTGCTTTTTGCGGGTGGGTGTCCCTGCAGTAGAGTTTCCTTTACTTGGGTGTTTTCTGTCCATCTTTTTGTCATGTAGGAGCTTCTGCTTCTATACATGCACTGAATTTTTTGCAGTTACATTTAGCTGGGTATAAAAGTGGGAAAAAGATACAAGCTCAGATAGGCTTTTGAGCTATATGAAAACCAGAAAAAATGTTCTATGTGCATTTGAATAAATTCACTGTCTCTTAAAAAAATTGGTCTTTTCCATCTCAGTATCATTAGTTTCTGTTGAAAATGAACACATGATTTCTGCTTGGTGTCTTTCCAGTAAGTTTCTTCTCCCACTTTGAAAAAATCAGTGCTTGTTGTAGCCTGCTATTTGAAGGAGTTTGTTCTTCACACTTTTGTCAGTTCTGTCTAGCAGGCAACATTTTGTGTTTGATTTCAATTCATAGCTTTGAACTGGGGCAATGTATACAGAAATACGTAAATTACACAGATTTATGTGTATTATAGGGGGGCTCCTTTCTCATTTCTCATATGTTGCTTGTCATCCTGCCCTGAAATAACTTTTGTAATTTTGCCTTGTTATCTTTCAAGCCAAAGGGTCATGTCATTGACATAATCTGTGTTATAATAATCCTAAAATGGTTGCTTCTACAGAAAGTTTTCAGTTTTTACTATGGCAAGTAAAAGCGGAGGTAGGTCTCCAATATGAGGTTTGGGAAAGGTAAAATATGTAGGTTTGCAGCTTTCCAAAAGTCTAAGACGTCATCTCCATGGCCATATGGTGAGGAAAGTTTCTTAAAATATTTAAACATAAAAATATCAGCTATTAACTTAAATGATGGAGGGTTCAGTGTTAGAGTTAAGGTTGCATGTGGTATAATCTTCTGTTAATAATAAGAATTGTGGTAAAACTGATGATTTGGATGTCCCTTCTAAGGGAATACTCAATGAGTGGGGGAAGGTTTTTCAGATAAGTGGTGAGTTTTTATTTTGTCACAAATATTGGCCTGAATGATGCAATAATTTTACTCCCGTGTGATCTGTCCTTCAGCCTTGCTTACATACTGCAGCAATACTTTTTTTATACTACCACAATATTTACAGTGATATTGCTGAATACGTAGTGGAAGATATTTCTTCTATTTCAGGCTGATGTGTCCAGGGCTTATGATGCCATTCCTCACAAGAAACTTGTGGAAGTGATTTCGCGGGTCTTGAAGCCTGAGAAGAAAACCGTGTACTGCATCCGGCGCTATGCTGTGATTAGGATTACCCCAAGTGGAAAAACCAAGAGGCTGTATAGGAGACATGTATGACTTCCTGATTTCTTCTGTTTGCTGTTGTAAACATATTTTGGTCCAAGGAAAATTTTTCCTTCATAGCTTTCTTTAGTCACAATTTGAATTGGTTAAGTACTTAATAAACCCTTTTTTACTACTCTTAGATGTTTTCCAGAGGTAGAAAAGTTTCTTTTTCGTCCATACCTTTTAAAGTTTTTACTCACTATTAGTAAAAATAAAGATAAATGTGTCATGGAAATAGAGATTTGTGAGTGAGACATTTCATTTTAAGAGTAGAAGAATTATTGGATTAAAATAACGCAATAAGGCTGGTCCTTTGACCTCCACTGAATAAAAAACTCAGTTACTGAATTTTCTACTGCTTTCATCATTCATTTCTTTACAATTTAAACAATTACACAGGTTTCTACTTTCAAGGACTTTATGCCAGACATGAAGCAGTTTGTGTCCCAGCTTCGGGAGAGTGCCTCATTGCACAACACAATAGTAGTTGAACAGGTAAGTATTGTGAGGCTTCTTTCCAACTGAAAAAGAAAGAAGAATTAGAGGAAGATTGGGATTTTTACTTGTATGTACATGTTATATGACTACATTACTTCTTGTCTAGTTAACCAGCGCCTTCTGTAGAAAGACTTCTGTCAACTCTTCTGTGATGTTTGTAACAGGCTCTCAGTGTTCAGTGGGAGGAGTGCACCAGGCAGGAAATCTGGCAAAATGGCCTTCTGGACTTGTCCCAGATTTTCTCATTATTGTCTCAAACTTTCATTTTAACCAGTGTTTTCTTTTCCTTTCCTAATTTCATTGTTTCTTGCAACAGTTCTCGAGTGAAAAATTAACTCTGTAGTAAAGAAGGGCTTCAACACTTGCTATCTCCAAAACATACAGAAGTAAGAATGAGCAAAATGTATTATAAGCCAAGTAGCAAAGGATGTGGCATCTTGACTTATTTGAAGGATTACCTGTCAAAGTTGATGAGAATGAACTCTTCTTTAGGGGAGTTAAGTGCAACACAAACAAGATCAACTCATAAAGTTTTTTTTAAAGAGATTTCTTGCTTTCAGTGAATTAAAGTATGGTTAAAAATTGCATGTATTTTACATTTACTCCAACTGATGCTTTGTTGCAAGAAGCAGACATCCTTCTGTTTTAATTCTTGTGATATAAGTGTTTATTCTCAAGACTTCCTTCTGTGCAAGGAGCATGACAAAGGCACAGAAGTAGGTGATATGCTCAGTCTTTGTCTATTATGGAATCATGGTGTTTTATAATAACAACCTACAAGATTTCCTGAGCATCAAATGAGCAGACGGGTGTGTTCTTTCAGGCTAATAGTTCTTCTTTAAATTTTTCTTTTGTAAGCCTGGCAGTGGAAAATGACAAGGTTGACAAAAGGTGATTTCTAACATACAAGTAAAATGATCCTGTGTATCTGTGGACGTAGGAGTAGAATAGATGGTGTGGCTGGTGTACAATTGCAGTATCCTACAAAAATAAGGAAGTCTAATGAGTACCTGGATGAAAATGGAAACTAGCTGGATCTTTCATGTATACATACATTTTGTTAATTTTTTCAAACTGATTTAGAGAACTATGCTAGATATTGCATGAACAGCAGTGTTCTATTTAAAACTATTTTACATTTGAAAACCATTTGTGTGTTACTATTTTAAAAGAAGAAAGTATTTTGAGAAAAGTGTCATGTCAGGCTGGGTGTCTACTACAGGTGCATGATATTATCTTTTCAATGCAAGTAGTCATGGTCTTGCATGGCTCTATCAAAAGTTGCATTTGTCTTGCTGTATAATCTGTGCAAGTAATAAGTAATTTTAATTTAAACAAAGTCATTGTTAAAGTTATTTAAATTGTTGTAAATGGATTCTTTTATCAAACAGTTATTAACAAAATGTTCCATAAATATTGGGTGTACAGTCATGCATGGAAGTATTGGTAATAATTGGCAAAGTGTGTGTTTTGCAGCAGAATGGGCAAGTAAGTGTACCTCAATCTGGGGAATCGTAAAGACTGTGATGTACAGAAATTTTCCTACAGGATAGAAAATGGCCAAAAGAGCGAGGTCTTATACGTTGTGATAATCCAATATATTACACCAGCCCTTTAAGAAGTGGGTTTAGATGTTATATTTGATTTCTCCTAACACAAACCAAAAAAACCCCAACATTCAACAAAAAATTAACTTGTTGTATGTGAGCAGCTTTTTAGTGTGTATGTTCACATCTTGGGTTTATATTCTCACTTACTTAGGGGTTTGAGCTGCTACAGTCTACTTTTTTAAAGATTTCTGTGTGTCTTCAAAGTTGTAGTGTATTTTTCATTTCAAATCTTTGTTTTGTCATATTTCTAGAGCTTAACTTTCAATGAGACAAGTTCCAGCCTGTTTAATTTTTTCCTTCAAATGATACATAACAGCATCCTGAAGATTGGGAACAGGTAAAAAAGAAATTAGTTATTCATGTATAGCGTGCTTGGTTTGTTTATTCTCTGTTAAGAGGATACATTTAATTGACTCTGGGGACTTTTGATAGCTGTCTTTTAAAGATTTCTGTTTCATGTTAATTTGAAATTTGTGTATCTGTTTAAGTTCCAAAAAAGCATGATGAGTTTAGAATCAAATTTATGTTCAATAAAATTTCTCTTTCCTACCTGGATGATGTTAACTATACACAATCCATTATTCCATAGAATATGGAATAACCTTCATTTAAAACTACAAGTGTAATTCAAAAGGAAGATACTTTAAAATGGTGGGATCCATAGTGGTGAACAAAAGCAAGGGTAATATCCAAACAATCATGCAAAAGCCTTGTTAGTCATTTCTCTGTACTGCAAAATTAAACCTTTTCTGCATGGTTTTGCTATTTGGCGAGGTGCAATAAAATTAAAAGGCAGTAGCAATAGGAATTAAAATTATTAGCAACTCCAAAATTAAGAATCAGATGTTACTGAAGGTAGTAATGAAGATTTCTTCTTGTGTTGGTAGAGATACTGACGTGGTATTTACATTTTTTGCCTCTAGGTGGCAAATGTGTACCATGTCTAAAAAAGGAAGTACTTACATGATTTTTATTTGTAAATTCAGAGTGATGTGTATTAGAATGAATAGCTTCTTGCTCTGGAAAAAATACCTTTGTTTTAGAATACTTATTTCAGAATCTCACAGGACTGAGGGAGAGTGAGAAAAGCTTTCAAGGAGTCAAGTAGAAGACTGTTTATAGTTTTTCTAGCATTCATGCTTACTCTCCCTTTGGCAGGATTAGAGGAATGCTCTTGTGGCATACTTTAATAATGACTAACCAACATGAGTATGTTTCATGGAATTTTAATGGTTTCAGAGAAATCACACCCTGACAAAACCATCTTCATACATTTAAATTCAGTCACAGCTTGACTGAGAGATCCTGTTAGTCCTGAAATGAAATTACCCCTTTTAGGTACGTTGTTCTCATTTGTCCAAAAGAACCCCCTTAAGTTTAGTAAATAAATAGATTCTCCAAAAAAAAAAAAAAAAATCACAATTAGTCAACATTAACTTGATGTTTTGAGAAAAATGCTGATTATTGAGCTGGGGACCCATAAGAATTCTTTTAATACCATTTGATACATTTATTAAAAGTCTATAAGAAAATAAAATTCCTGCAAGGAAAATTTTCAGATGACTCAAAATACAGGCACGATCAGTGCTCAAAAGTAGTATGTGGTCCAAATTCATTCTCTTCAGCTTCACCAAGTCATCATGTAATAGTGATGAAATGAACATTATAGTGTCTCACTGCTTCAAAGAAATGTTGTGAAAATAATTCCCTTGGGTTTTGTGAGCCATACCCATTTGGTTGCTGCCAGCATAGCAAATTCTCCCAGTGCGTTGTTTCGTGTACAAGAACACTTCTCTTGAAGCTGTCACAGTAACATAAGGAATTAAAAAACTTAAATGAAGGATGTGTCTGCAGCAGGAGGCGGCCTTGGGGTTTGAGATCAGTTATAAAATTTCTTTCGTCTAATATCAGTTGTCTCCTGGAGTTTGTTAATACAAAAGGAATATGTGTGTTAGTGGGGTTTTTTTCACTGCTAAAGTTAAAACTTCTGGATCTCTATGTAGATTCTTAGAAGGAAGAACAAGCAAATTTAAATATGGCTAACTGGCAAACATATAGCATATTTCTTATTGAAACTTATGTTATACTTGGAAAAAAAAGAAATATTTAACAGCTATTGTGATCTTGTTGCAGGTTTTGATTTTTTGTTTTCTTTTACTCTGCTAGGTACTACTTACAGTGTTGTGGAATTCCACAGGGCTCCATTTTGTCAACATTACTTTGCAGCTTATTCTATGCAGATATGGAAAACAAATTTCTCAGTGGAATACAGCAGGATGGGTAGGGATGCTTTGTTTTGTGCTCTGTTACAGTAATTCATAATGGATAGTATATGTGTTAATCACTTTCTCTGATGTTTAATTTTGGATTTCAGGGATTTGCAACTTCTTTAGGAGTGTGGTGCACACAAACATCTCTGCGGCTTCAGTGAAACTGTGGTGGTTTTTTGGGAGAATTTCCCTGTTACAAGATTGGAAAGAAAATGCTGAGAAGCTTTCCTGTATCTTTAGTAGGAGATTTATTCTTAGATCCCCATATTTAGGGATGCTGTAAAGAGTCTGACAAGGTGCTCTTGTACTTCTGAGAAGTTTATGGTTTTGCCTTTCTCATTCCCACATCATCTGTGGTCTTTTCACTTCAAACAAGATGAGATGTTTGTTACAGACTTTCTGATACTCCAGGCTTCTGCCTGAGGGCTTTCCAATCCGCTGTTGGTAAATCTTAAAATTTTATCAAGGTCACAGCTTTATAGCAATTTTTTAATGAGGGATGTTGGTTCTTGTTTGAAGCCCTGTGTGACTTTTGGTAAATCTTCTCAGTCTTTTTGCCCTGCGTGTGCTTGCTCCTTAGGAGCTTGACAGAAAGCTAGCCTGGTAAAAGCTTTGCCTCTTTATTAGCTGTAAAAATTTTGAGCTTCCTTTCACCCTTGTATAAACAGATCCCCAGCTGAGTCCTGGGTTAGGGTATTTAGTCAGGAGCTGGACCTTGAAACTTAATTTGTGTTCAGACATCTCCCTTCATTGCTATGAATTCTTTCCAAAGAAAGAAAAAAGAATTGTTTGGGAATACTCCAGATAAGTGCATCTGTTTGGTGTCTCTTCCTGGGAGGCTTGCTGGGTGTCAGAATTTTAAACATCTCCCTACAAAAGTAGTAGGGTTCTTATGGGCTTGAGGATACTCTGATGATGTGAGTCTGAACACTCTCTGTTGCTTTCAAAGAGTGTTGTTTATGAAACAGAAATTATGAAACTTGATTCAGAAGAGCGCACTCTTAAATGTAGCAGCTGTCTTTATGTAGAGCAGACTTTAGAATGTTGCTGGGTGTCCGTTGAATGATCTTGATAACTTCATTTGTCCTTTAAATCAGTAGTATAATGATAGAAGTATAATGTGGCTGTTGACTTGGCTGAGCCAAGGTGCAGCTGATCTGATCAAAGTGATGAGAGTACTCTTGCTGTATATCATGATCTCCAGAGCTACTTCTCTGTGATCTGCTAGGCAGGATTTACCAGAAAAATATGGGCATGTTTGGGGTCTGAATTATGTTGGAAAAGAAAATTCCGGCCTTTACAGTGGTAGATGGTATTCTGTTTTACATTCAAGCTATAGCTTCGTAAGCAAGTTATTATGTGGTAAATGAAGATAGTTGGAGCCCATCAAGAATCTAATTGTGTACCTGGTCTGGCACCTCTTTTCCTTGTCTTGTAGAGAAAGATGCTGCAAATTCTCCCTTGGAAAAGTGTAAACCCCTGTATCCAGGGAAGCCACTGTCGAATAGTTTGTGTGTTGTAAATTCCTTTGTGTTTCATCTAGCCAGTCTCATTGCTTTTTTATTTAATTTTTTCATTTATGTTTAGGAAAGAAGCAGAACTGAGAATTTTTTCATGAGTCTCAATTTGGAGTTCATATCGGCATCTACCATCTTATGAATTAAAATAGGCACATTGTTGCTCTGAAGTGTATGAAAAAACTTTGAAAGGATTACATATTAAAAAATCTAACTTTGGTTTCTTCTTGATTACAGAGTCCTGATACGTCTCATTGATGATTTTTTGCTGCTTACACCACATTTAATGAAGGCAAGAACCTTTCTAAGGTATGCTATTAGGGATATAGTCTTCAAAGTAGTAAGCATCATTACCTTTTATGTAATTCTTTTTCATCTTTATGCACATACGTATATTTGTTCTGTGAGTTAACAATCACGGGCTATTTTGGCGTCCTTGGTAGTAGCCTGTGCTTGGGAAGAATCCTAAAGCTACATTCATGATAGCCAGTTAACGATCTGTTGCGGTTCACATGGTGGGCGATTCCTGCTTAAGTTTAAATTAGGGACCTACCTACTAACCTTGGTGGAGCTTCAAGCAAAAATTAGTGTTGCAGGCTAACCAAAGCAGATGACAGTTGTCTTTTAAAACCATCTTCCCTCAAATTTTTAAGATGTCTTATTTACATTCTCAAAATGTTTTTATTGGGCACTCATGCTGCTGCTTTCTGTTCTCTGGGAAAGAATGCAGCTCTTGTCCGATCCAATATTGCTAAGAATTTTCTGGTCATTAACATTCCATGATGAGTATCTGAAGATCCCAATAGCATGGTAGTATGCAGTTCACACAGAAGTTTTAAAATAATAGTTCTTTATTGTGCTTCAGAACTACCTTTTCTTTAAAAATTGAATCCTAGAAGAAGCTCCTGGTTACCTTGGATAGGAGTGTACAGTCAGTCCTAGGGGAGTTCTGCTGATGCTAAAGTCAATTTAAAGGATCCAAAGGACAGGTCTTGAAGAAAAGCTTAGCATCTACAGTGTAGTCAGTTGCATCATGCTTTTCAGTAGTCAGAAAGATGCAGCTCTGTTGTGAGCCTGAAAGGTGATGGAGCAATCAATTAAGTACAGTTTGAAGTAACGAATTGTATGAAATTGTGGATAGTGTACTTGGAAGACTTCATTTGTCGTCATTTCCTTATGAGAACAGAAAGAAATTTCTAGAGATCCCTGGGTTTACAGTTCTGAAAATGATAAATCAAACTGACTATGAGTGCTTCAAGCTGTTAATCTCTATAACATCTTTTCAGCATGATGTCACTTGAGTAGCAGTGCAGATATTGTCCTTCTTGCCCTTTGAAGTTGTCTGCATCTTTGTTCTGTATCAACTTCTGCACCAGCTGTGTTGATTTTCTGTAGAGAAGTAGCTTTTTCTGTGAGAGGTTTCCAGAGCTGTTTACAGATCCTGTGAACACTCTGCCACAAATGGAGTAGCAACAGTTTTTCCTAATGTAGTATTAGAGCCGGAGGACTCAATAAATTAGTTTTGAGGAGACAGCATTACGACTATGACTCCCCAAGAAGAAGAGCCTGCCTCTTCCTCTATTTGAAAGGATGAAGCCTGCACATAAGTACATTGCCAAGTAAGACAAACTGCTGCTTATCCATGACATGACTGATCCAATATGTAGCAGCTAATCAGCAGGCATTCTGGCAGCAAAAACATTCTTAGGGAAAATGTTCCCCTCAAAGTTCAAAACTTTTCATCAGATAAATGAGGTTCCTGTTATATGGATTCTCCTTGGTTTTGTTAACTTCCAAAACCAATAACTTGTCATCTGTCTTTTTCCAGTGATTTTGATCTCAGAGGTTTCTGTGAGTGTGATTTATACAGCTTGCCTCAAGTGTTGCATGGCTGACGTGCTTCATTTGCATTAATCTGTATAATTTTTTCTCCATTATCCTCAAGTTTATTTATTTTATGTATTTATTTACCTCTAATGTCTTCACTTTCTTCGTTTCTAGCTGTGTTCCTTAACCTAAAGAGTTGGCTGTGGTTCCCTATGTTCTTTGATTTCTGCCCTTTTGTTCAAGGTCTTGTGTCTTGCGGCATGGCGCCAGTTGTTGTCTGCTTTACTGGGCGGGGGGGCTTAGCCTAACTGTTTATATCTGTTTTAGGACTCTAGCAACAGGTATTCCTGAGTACGGCCTTTTAATAAACCCAAATAAGACAGTGGTGAATTTTCGTGTTGATGATATCCCAGGATGTTCCAAATTTAAACAGCTGCCAGATTGTCGTTTGATCCCGTGGTGTGGTTTGTTATTAGATATAAAAACACTTGAGGTTTACTGCGATTACTCCAGGTAAATAGAGCTGTATACTCCAGTGTCAGCTTTACAGTATCTCGTACATAGTGGGAGAAGCACAAGGGTGTCTTGGGAGTGGTGCAGTTGAATTAACTGCAAAATAGATTGGGATTGATTTGGTATAGACTAGAGGGACTAGCAATCCTTTCAACATCAGAGGTGTTCCCTCTGGTACGCTTCAGATGGGAAAGAGTGTGTGGGGAAGAGAACTTCTCTTTAAACTAGCAACCTTGACCATTTACACAACACAGTCTGAAGTGGCATAGAACTCAGGACAGGATAAAGTATCCTGCTGAAAAGTTCTGTGGACCCTTTACATGGACTACTAGAGATGGCATTGCTAAAGATTGAAAAGAAAGAACTGTTTAAACTCAAGGATAATATTGCCGCATTATTGACCATTTTTAGTATAAACAGCTATTGAACATTTATTAGGAGGAGGTTTTCCACCAACAGGGTGGTAAAGTTCTTCAGTAGTCTTCCTAAACAGAAAAGTTTGGTCATTTTAGGAAAGGAATTTATATTACATGGTTTCCCACAGCAAAGGACCAAAATCAATAGCCAAAGAGATTTATTCTGAGTTCTCGAAAGAAACCGTTTATGTTGATAAGGGTATTGATGCTACTGGTCTGGGAGACACTAATCAGAATCAAAAAATCATAGAATTGTTTATGTTGGAAAAGACCTTTAAGATCGAGTCCAACTATTAACCCAGCGCTGCTGAGTCCACCACAGTGTTTGTTATAAGGCTTTGCTTTTGAGAAACTTGACCTGAGTAGCTGGAGCATCAGGGTTGTTCTAGGAACTAAGGTGGCTTCAAGCCTAAGCTCCTGCATTGTATAGATCATAGATAAGATGATTGTCACTGGAGTAATTAATATTCTGGCTAGACCATGTGTTTAAGAAATACGTTTAGTTTGTTTTTAAGGTTATTGATTTGGCTTTTTTTAGCAGGGTGAATTTTTCAGCCCTGAGGTGTTGAAGTCAGCCCTTAGCTAATACCCTTAATGCCACAGGGCCTAGTCTCCTTCAACATTGAATTTAGTTATGGTCATCTTTTAGCTACTGGCTCACTGATTAGCAGGAAATCTCTGTAACATGGGAAGTTAAATGAGGCTTACTTTACAGAATTTTATTTAGTCTATTAGCTCATGGAGTTTAACTACTTTTTTTTTACCTTTTTTTTTCTAGTTATGCCTGTACCTCTATCACATTAAGTCTTTCCTTCAACTCAAGTAGAACAGCTGGGAAAAACATGAAGTCCAAACTGAGTGCAGTCCTCGAACTGAAATGTCATGGTTTATTTCTTGATTTACAGGTGGGAATATGAAAATGGATGTTTGGTAATATTGTGATTAGTGATGAAGAGCATTAAAACTGCTTTGAGTTCTAACATTAAAAAGTTTATTTTGAGAGGAAATCCATGTGATCTGGAAATGGTGACATGAAATAAAATGTAGGGTCTTCCAGAAGTGATCCTTCGCAACATTGTTAACTTAGTTGCATAAAAGAAATCTTTATAGTTTAGCATAAAATGTTTTTTGTCTAGATCTTCAACAAACCCTATTACAACACTAAAGTATTCTCATAGCTCTGTTTCTGTTCTGTTCTAGATCAACAGCCTTAGAACAGTTCTCATTAACATCTACAAGATATTTTTACTCCAGGCTTACAGGTAGGTCACTGTCTTCTGAAGTAAGTGTCAATATTTCATTACTCTTTCTTGACACATGGAGGAGCTATGAATTAGAAAAAAGTGTGCCACGTAAGTGTGTAATGTGTGTATATATATGTGTATATATATATGTATGATGTGTGCAGTAGTAAATGTCAGTAGTAGGTCAAGTTTTTCTTGTTTTGACACTGTTCTTAAGTAATTCTGTTAGGTTTAGGTTACAGGAATATATTTGATGTGTGTGTTTAAGTGATACTTCACCAGATGGATTTTCAGTGTCTTGGTTTTGACAGCTGACCTCAAGATAACCGGTCTGTTTTGCTTCAGGAGTATGACAAGAAGCCTTATTAACCATTGTATATTTAGATCAGTTAAATATTAGCCAGTTTATATTTAGAACTTTGTATCTGTTAAAATCATATAGAACTTTGACCAGTATACCTTTAGGTAAAGTGAGGTTTCATTCTACCAAGTTAATTGTAGTTTCTTATTGCCGATAATGTTTTAATTGCTCCTTAGCTGGTAATATCTTGGCATTTGTGAGCTGGTCTTGATCAACAGAGGAAGTGAATGTTTTGAACAAAGATAAGGGAAAGAAATCGAAACTGATAAGCAAGTTGGAAGAAAATACTAAGCTCTGTACGTTGAAAACTTTGAATGGTTGGCCGCAGCCAGTAATTGGGTTTTTATTGTTTTAACACAGCAAATGTGCAAGAGATCCTTCACTCTTCACAGAAATTGGATGTTGCTCTTTTGCTATGCTCACACTTGTTAAGAAGGGACATTTTAGTTTTATTCTTAAATTCATCTTGGTCCACATTCAAGCTGTATTCTTTGTCCAAGAAGTATAATTGGGTTTGTCTAGTACAGCACTGATGTGTCCAGCTCTTAAACGTTTGTATTGCGGGTGATTTAAGATTTTTCTCTGATAGATATGATCACTTAGTTACTTATGTTTGGTTTTATGGTAACATTCTAACAATGGCCTTTATATGTTATTTAAAAAACTGTCCACCATGATAACTGCATGTCAGGTTAATTCAGCCAAAGACCTGCAATGCAGTGTGGTACTTAGGTTTATCCTTTAAATATTGAAAATGTCACAGTTTTTTAAAGTGATTGCAATATGCTGGGTTAATTTAATAAACAAGTATATACATTGTTGATTAATTAAAAATCAACATTGTAATTGGCTATATTCAGCATAAGCAGGGTCATAATGCCAGAGTCTGAAGGTAAAAGAAAGTCAGCAGTTTTAAAATACTTTCAAATAGGTGTAAGAAAGCATATGATACACATAATTTCTATAGAGTTGGCTTCCAAATAGGCAAAGGAGTATCCTGGTCTGTGGAATAATTTGGAAGTCTGTTGTCTTGCATATCTGAACAGAATTTATTGGGGGGTTTGCTTTGTGTTTTCTTCCTCTCACACTCTGTCATGTGGATGTTCTCTGGTGGCATGGTCTGTGATATGGAGTTGGTGACGATGTGAAGTTTAATTTTCCCTGCACATGACACAGTTGCTGTCCTCAGAGGAGAATGCTGTTACCAAGGCAGATAGCTTCAAGATCTTCTTGAAGCATAAAATTTAGAAACAAAAGTCATGTATGTCTGACATTCCAGGAATGTGTATACATGGGAGAGGTGCCATGCAGTAACAGTGTTTATACAGCTAAAGACTGTTGGGTGCTTTTAAATGTTGTATAGTGCCTAAGCTGTGTAGTCATAGTTTCACTTGAAATTGCAAATGACTTTTGATTAAATAGGCTGTTTTTGTGAACAGGTTCCATGCCTGTGCTCTCCAACTTCCATTCAACCAGCAAGTTAGGAAAAATCCTAATTTCTTCCTAAGGATCATCTCTAAGACTGCATCATGCTGCTATGCTATCCTGAAAACAATTAATGCAGGTATAAGATGTTAATGGCAATGAAGTAGTGGGTTTGGGCTTTTTTTAGACAAATAAAAAATCTTGAGTGTGCAGTCTGATGGTGTAATTTTGGGATAAAGATCAGGAATGAATATTGCGAAGTGCATGATAAGAATCATGGTGCATTTTTCTTCTTAAACTCAGTTTTCTGAAGATTGTGTTTCAGACACTAGTTTTTAGTATTTCTGCTGATGTATGAGACTTCATTGACTACACAGGTTTCTAGTAAAAAATCCTGGGGTGATTTTATAGAAAGAGAGGAGAGATCAGACATACTTCCTAATGCTCATCATTTTCAGTTACATTATTTTCCTTTTCTATCTGTAGGGATTGCTGAAGGTAACAAAGGTCTATTTGGCATATTCCCTATTCAGGTAGCAGAATGGCTCTGCTACCATGCCTTCACTGTCAAACTGTCAAACCACAGAGCTGTTTACAAATGTCTGCTTATACCCTTGAAAGTCTGTAAGTACTCAGCTATTTTTACAGTTTTATCTATGGTTAATTGTAATAAAACATAGAAACTAATGGATTTTTAAAATTTTCTCGTCCTAGAATATTGTTCTCAGATGTACATTTACAATCTTTCTGATTTTATTCAAATTTACTAAGTATATGTAGGCAGATTAAAATGTTTCTCAGCACTGCATTTTCTAGAGCCTTATTCTCACAGGACAATTGATGCTTGGTGCTCAGTAAGCTTGTACAGTTCAGAAAGCTTAATAAGATGTAAGTATTCTTAGCAGGTTTAACTAAATGAAATATAAATGCTCAAGATTCTATTTTAAAAAATGTCGATTAACTGGCAACTAAATAAACTCCTCCCACAATTTAAACTCTTACCCCAAAAAAATGTCACGAGGGTCACTTGGAAACAGAAGCACTGTCTACACTGCAGGTATATTCTTGTTGTGGTGTTGGCTCTGACACTTCTGCTTAGGAAAAGAAGCTGCCTGTGTCCCTGGCCCCTGGGGAGCTCTCTCCTTAAGTAATTGTGCAGTCTGCCTGCAGGCCAGCCACAGAAATAATAGAATTTTCAGTTTTAAGATATTAAAAGTGGACAGCGAGAAGTTTTCCTGAAGCAGCCAGTACTGTTGATGAATTTAGCTGCGGTGAAGGCCAGACCCTTGACGCTGACTCTGTAATTTGCGCTCTGAATGAGTCATTGCTTGGGCAGTTTTGTTATACAAGACCAAGAAATTCTTGGGTCTCATTCCAGAGTAACACGTATTTGATTTGAAATATATCATAAGCTTCCTTTGATAGCTGTACTGAGGTCCAGTGCACCAAAAAGAGAGCAGATCTCCTTTTGGAAGGAAGCATTTCCTTCCCATATCAAAGGCTTGCTGCAACGCCTGAGTGCAGATTCTGATTTTTGGTGGTGCAGTGGGAATGTGCTAAGACGACACTTAAATTTTTACAGGGAACAAACTGATGGTTGGGATTTTACCATGTTCTTGAGAGCTATGGGCTTTCTGTATGGAGCAGAATTCCAACAGCCTTTCCCAGAGGAGCTCCTTCTCTGAGTTACTCACTGACACCAAAAGCAGAGGCCCCAAATCTGCTCACTGCTGCTGAGAAGTACCAGGGCAGGGCTGCTTGCTTCACTTGGAAAGGACAGGGACTGAAGAACTGAGCAGAGAATGCAGTAGACACACCCAATAGGACAATGGCTTCTCTGGGAGCTGCCTCACTTCTCTTAAGATCCATGTTGGGCACATTTGAGTTTTCATCTCTGTGAAGGTTTTGCTCTTCGGATCTTTGACTGGCAGACCACAATCCAGGCCAAAGCTGTTCCATCCTTCTCTGTGCATGCTTTGCTGTTTAATCTGACAATACCTTCAGGGTGGAGGCACATCCTCAGGCAGCTTTACTGCTCAGCAGAATCTCGTCTTCTATGGCTGCGTGCATCAGCCGTAAAAGCAGGCTCTACTGTCCACAAAGTCACACCACCACAGATGCCAGGGAAAGAAAATGGGCTGGGAAGTAGAGGTGAAGTTTTCCTAGTTTGAATAGCAATTGTTGCTTGGTTCCTTCTGCTGTACCCGTAGAGCTGCTTGACTAACTGTTACACTGACCTGAAACTTGCATGTGGTCCAGTCCTAACTCTGTGCAGTTTCTAACCCAGGAAGGGAAAGCTGAACACCTATCATTTGGCTTCTCTGGCAGTGAGAATTGCCCTTGAGAAATGGAATAATCTTTCTTCCTGAATTCCTGGGGAAGCCTACTAACATTGTACTTGCTGAGTATTGTGGAGGTGAGCAGGAGAAGTTCAAAGGTCTATGGAAAGTTAGTAGTGACTTTCTCTTGAGAAGAGTAATTTTCATCTATTCTTTCATAAATCTTACCTTCTCTGAGGCAGAATCTGTTCTTCACATCCATAGTGTCAAGACAACCCACTCTTTTTATCTGCAGGTTCCAGTTTCTTTTGGAAATATCTGAGACTTCAAGGACACTGCTGAAAGATCAAGGCTTCAGAAATCTTTACTTAACAGCTGCCTGAACAATTAGCAGGCTGTGACTTGTTTTTGCTATGAAACTTTTAAGATGGAAGCTTTCACTGTGATTAGTTGACAGATCACTGGGGCCCAAGTAATTCAAGTGCCGTGTCTCCTTTCGTGTATAGCCGCCTGACATCTTACCTGTGCTTCCACTAGCCCTGTTCCACTGGTGCTGCAAGGGTTGATGAAATAATTGCTGGAGCTATACAAAGACATCTTGTGGTGCCAAGTCACGTGCATACCCTTGGTGTGAGTGGGCATCATTATCTCTGTATCACCAAGGTCTCTGGTCATAGGTGAAGGCGATTTTTCAGTCCCTGATTGTACTTGGTGTTTATATTTGTATTTTCTTCTTTTCTTCCGATCCTTCAGGAACACACTAAACTTATTGACAGAGATATTGATAGTTTTCTATGCAGTCATACAAGTTGGTTTTGTTTGCCCTGCACCAGACCTAGTCCTGGGCAATGTTATTGTAATCAGAACATCATCATGTAGAGAAGGTTACTACAGAGCTAAACATTATGTAGAGATATCAGAGCTAATTCTAAACATTGTATTTTAAGTTTTGTCTTCTGGAAATCAGGTAGCACGTGTGGATGTCACAGTAGTCATGACAAGGAAGTCACTGACTTTCAGGGGGGATCCTGTGAAGTTAGCTCAGTATCCCTATATGCTACAGTGATCTGTAGCACAGAGATAAACAAGGCTGGTAAAAGCCCCTGTGTTGACTTAACAGCTGCATTTTTTTGTTGTCATTTTGGAGTTTGTATTGGCTATACAAAACCTATTACCTCCGTAAGATCATGTTTTTGACAGGAATTGATATAAATTTGGTTTTCTCTTGTGTCCCTGCATGTGCCTTTCCATTACTCTCCATGGGAATCAATATCAAGCTCATAGGTTTTGGGGAGGAGGTTCTTCCCACTATTCCCAAACCTATTAAATATCAACATCAGGGGCTTGTCAGTATGAGTTGTCATCATTCTTCAGAGTTAAGTATTTAAAACACAGTTACTGTTTAACATCCCTCCTATTATTTCCAGCGGGGAAAGGAGCAAGACTCTTTCCTTATCATGATTAGATATAAATACATCATCTGTGTCCTTTCCAAATACAGGGCAAATGTTTATTGAGCACTTCTGGCTTTCTGCACCATTGACAATTTTGCCGACTCTGTTTAGTGATGGACTTAAACTGTTGCTAGGATTTTACATGTTCTTCCTAATCTTTAAAAAGTCCTTTTTACTGTCTGTAATTCTGTTGATGGGACATTCAGTCTTCCAAAGTATCTGTGGTTTAATAGAAGGCCTTATTTGGTGGGTAAAGTTGTTGAACAAATGGGCTTATACTTTTCAAAATTTAATGAAGTTCTCAAATCCATACAAAAAAATGTCACAAGGACAGAAAGTAGGAGGAATTTGCTCCTTGATTTTCTTTGTTAATATTTTCACTTATTATTTTGAACATTTTTATTTGTTAGCCTGATTTAAGTGTGGAAGAATAGTAGCATATTTTATTACAGGTTTTTTTTTAATCCCCGTATTGCAGGTGTTTCAACTTTTTAGTTGGTTTTAGCTAGTATTGATTTCATTACTTCATTAACATTTTCCCTAAACCAGAATTAATAGTTATTTGCAGTTGTAATGAATTGTTTCTGATATTTTGGTAGGTAAGAGGCGGCTGATCAGGAACATCCCAGCGTATATTGTGGGGCTACTGCACGCAGTGACAGACCCGTCTTTTTGTCAAGATTTCAAAGCTATCCTGGACTAACTGATTCAGGTTTATTTCCTGATTTTCCCAGGTTTGAAAATAAATGCTATGTCTTTGGGTGACTTTTCTCTGTAGTTCATTTTGGTAGAGTGGACCCCAAAGCAAGTTCACTCCGAAGTTTTGCGTGTTTGTTGCTCAGATACCATACAAGGACATAAAAAGAGTAGACAGTTTTTTTAATACCGTCTTGTTTGGGTATTTTGTTGGTGGGGTTTTTTTGTAAATTCACAGGTTGTTTGAAGTAATTTATTTGGTTTTGTTCCATGATTCCCATCTTCTTGATGAAGGAGTCATTAAACTATGTTCTGTACAAAATTATTTGCTTTCTTGTTTCAGTGGGTTGTCTTGAAGGGCTGTGTTTTACTTCTCTGTGTTGTAGACTATTTTGTAATAAATTGGCTGCTTAATTGCAATAACACGTATTTGTTTCCAAGGCCTTTATTTTATAGAAATCTTTAATATGCTGGGTTATGTCACAAAAACCAGTTACCTGCACAGGGCAAATGCATTTCATGGCAAGATGCACAGGCTAGAAATTTTATGCTTTGCAGATCACAACTAATATATGCCAAAATTTCACTGTCCAAGCTGGTTATGTTTGTTGTGTGCTTTATTTATTTTGAATACTTTGTGATATTTTTAGTACAGTGTTGCACAGAATGATACTGGTGCATTTATATCTACAAAACAAAAATTCCTGATTAGATAATATACCGAGTTTATTGCTTTTCTATTTGCATATCTTCGGCTCTGTAAAAAGAAATTTTTATCAAGGACATATAGTGATAGAAAAAGGGAGAATGGCTTTAAACTGAGAGTAGGTTTACATTCAATATAAGGAAGAAATTCTTTACTGTGAGAGTGTTGAGATGCTGGAAAGGGTTGCCCAGAGAAGTCGTGGTTGCCTCATCCTTGGCAAATCCCTACCAACAGGGAATGGTAACACAGCTCCTAGAAGTTGATTTGCAGTTTTGCCATCTGTCCATTAACATCATAACTCAATTCAAAATTTATAGTCAGTCATACATGTTTGTTTTTTTTTTTTTCTGCAAAGTGGCACTGTTAAAATAAAATACATTTTTAAAAAGTCACGGAACAATTGTTGCTACTAGATATGAAGAACAACTCAGTTGCTCCCCAGCCAGCAGCTCAAACATTTAAACACCCCCGTGCCCCACGGTAGTCTGCAGTGATACTGGATGAGGGAGCACTATCAGGGACAACATTGCATAAGAGAGGCCTGGCAGTGCAGAAAGTTTTGTTTTATGGGGTTATGTGGCAGGAAGAGACAGCAGGATGCTCCAGCATGAAGAAAGGAGGGAATGTAGACTTCATCAATGGCTTGGATAAACCCATTTTTCTCTGTGAGAATATAATCTGCTGATGTGGTCTCAGATGAAGGTGTAATTTTGTAAAAATGAATACTGTATAATGCTTGCAGTTCTCTGAGCTGATGTTTGCCTTTCCCAACAATTACTGGCTGAGTCATCAGTTTTAAACAGTAGCTGCTGTTTCTGAAGGCTGTTTGTAAACAGATAAAAATACAATGTAGAAATCACAAGAGAAAACCATTTCATTTAAAATATCCTCCCCTCAAAAACACAAGTGAAAGTAAAGCTGAAACTGGTATGTGTTTTAGCAAGTGGAGAATTTGGAGATTTGAAGAGCTGGCAGTCTATACTGGAATCTTGGAGTTGCTACTGTGGCTTATAATAATTTGGAAAAAAATACTATAAGCGTATGTGTAAGAAATAGATTACCCATGGCAGGGGCATACAGTTGTTGCTCTAAAAGTAGGTGTTTATAGTATTGGGAAGGTAGGAATACTCCATAAAGCTATTTCTGCACAGAACTGTTCTAAAAGAAATAGTGTGATACATTATGGTGGTAAAATATATTCTACTTAATTGGTAGCAAGGCAGTGTGTTAAACAGCAACTGCTGACAGGAAGCATTTGGGTAGAGTGAATAACTTGAATCTAGAAATATTAAGTGAATTACCTTAGGAGCATTCTGAATCTGTAATGTGGATTTGGAACAATCATTGGACAGCTGGGGAAATTGCAAAAGATTTCAGAGTTGCAGTGAAGGTTAAGGTCTCAGTATTTAAGAGAAGGTGAGTAGAGAGACTGAGAGCTAAACCACTGAACATAACTCCCTGCGCAACCTGTGCTGCAAACGTTGTAAGCCACTCCAGAAGTTGAGCTTCCTGGAGGGTTTATATGGGCAGGGGAAGAAATAGGGCTGAACATTGTTTTTTAGTGTGTCTACAGAGCTGTAAGGAAAGAATTTGGCAGAAGCCCCTCTAGGCGAGATCGTACTATCTGGGTGCATCCATCAAACATGTCCTCTCCCCACTGTTTCCTTTTGGGAAGGAAATATGGACTGGAAGTCTCAAGCTGGGGTAGGTATCAAATTTCACAATGTAGGAAACTGCCTGTGTTCCAAAAGGAATGTGCTTTTCTTTCTGCATCAGTTTTCTGTTTATTGTATTATGACAATTTGGATGTGTCCTTACTTTCATAGTGCTGTTGCAATGCTCCTTCTGAGGGCTTTTTCCTTTAATGGGCAATTGATCTCCTTGTCTTAGGGCTGTGGATTCTGGTTAAGGCTGAACATCACCATGATTGTGTTTGTGTCTTTTACGAATTTACCCCCAAAGAACCCCGGTGGTTCTTGCAGCCTAGACAAGTTTAGGGAAGTCTCGTCTTTCAGAACGGTATGAGTTCACTGCAGTGTGTTAGAGCAAAGAAGATTTGATGGAATATGGAGATAAAAGATTGGGAGAAGAGTCAGCAGAAGGAGAAGGCACTTAGTGTGTATGACTTCAGCATGTTCAGTTACGTGTTTGCATACACGTGCTCCCTCAAGTAACACAGTCGTGCTATTCAGGAGAAAAATGTACCTATAGGAGATCATCTTATTCTTCATGAATAAGGGGAAGATTGTAGCCATAATTTTATTGGAATAAGGCTACAGTTTTGGCATGGGAATTTTGGTAGAGGTAACATCAGAAGTGCACTGACAACAGAAAAGCAGTGTTCATGCAAGAGTTACTCAACACATTTTCTACATGCCTACTTGAGCTAAACAGTAACTTCAGCTTGTGTTTCCCTGCCATCATTTGTAGTTACTGGAGCTGAAAATTGTCCTCCCCCAGAGTCCTGTCCTGGGCTGAACTGCATGTCCGGTGGTCCATAACGTCTCCCATCTGGTGAATGGAAGGGACAGCTCAAAAGTCAAGTCTGGATACCGTGACAGTGACTCAAGATGGATTTATAGACTTGGAAGTCTTTTGTATGTAGTTTAATTATTTTCTCAGCTTGTGTCTGTATTAGTTGGATGTGTTTTTGTTTAAGAACAGAACTCTGGCCAACTACTTAAACCTGCTGCATATAGTTGCCTATAAGATTTTAATGAACATTTAGCTATGTGTAGTCAGAAACATGAATATAAAGTGTATGCTTTAGTTAAAAATTTTTATTTATGTACTTACAGCTTTTTAAGCCTAATCCTTTTTTTTTCTTGACTCAATTACTCAGCCTGAAGGCTTTGTCGTACTTTATCCTCACATACTTTCCCTATATTTTTTCAGAGACTGCTGAAAATTAACTTGACAAGAGGAATCCTCATCTCCCATCACTACAGTGTGGCCAGGATCTGCAGCCAAGTACAGGAGATCCTGTTTTTCAGTGAAGATTAATTTCATTGTCATGTCCTGTAAGGTTGCAGATCACTGAAAGGCTGCCATACATCAGCATTTTTGTTATGCCATTCAGCTATTGTGTTCAGTATGAGAAATTAAGGGGGAAAAAATGGGGACTTTTTTTTTTTTTTTTTAACACAGTATTTTCCACTACAATAAATTCTGGAATCTGCTAAGATAAGAGATTTGTGCAGAATTAATTGGTCAAACTTACTTAATATGCATTCTTTTATCTGCTGATGCTTTATCTTTGTTCCTTTGATGCTTGAGAATATGAAATAATCACAAACTGACTGCTGTTTAAATGTATAGGAGTAAGTAATGGGATTTACAAAAACTAGAGTGTAGTGGAAAAGAGGAGTCCTTATTCTTAGAGAGCTTCCATTCTGCATCTGTTGGAGCAGGGGGGCAGGGCAGTGAATGAAACTATAGGTGCTTGTGTTCCAGTTTATGTTGCGGATCCTTAGGAGCAGACCAGGTTTTTTGAAGTGAAGGAAGACAGAAGGCAGCAGCAATACTGGAACAGGCTTTCCGAGTTTAAATTCTGGCTGGAGAGATACATGAAGCTGTGAAACTGGTTGAAATTAAAGGAAACAAAACAGCATTGTTTATAGAGTGTAGTGATTGCTGCAAGCATATGAAATGTGTATACCAGGTTGGTTGAATGATACCAAATAACAGCTAATAATGTCAAACAAAGGCTGTCTTATTTTTACTTACAGACATGTACAATGGATATTTATTCTTTTGGATGAGAAAAGTTGCTGTTAACCCCCTGACACGAGAACACTTCTGGTGGTACAAAGCTCGGGTCCTTGCTCCTGCGCTTTTGTTTGACCAGATGGAAGAGCGCTACCAGAGGTACACACACGCAAGGAAGGGCAGCCAACAGCACACAGATGGCCTGTACCCAAGGTGGATAAACTTTCTCCTCTTTCATGGGGAAGCCTTCCTGTGGAGATAAAAAAGCAAGCAAAAGAAGTAATTGGTAGGTACACTTAGATTTTGCTACGATTGCTATTTCCTTACATTATTTTAGTTAGGATAGCAAAAGTTTTACTCTCAGTCTACAGTAGCATTCAGTGGCTGTGTCCTCTGCAAACCCATCTTGTGGGTCTAGAAACAGCTGTAAATGTTTTACAGTTTCAAAGATGTATAGCTGGAATTGAGACACATTCCTAGGGATATGGGGGTTGCCCAAAGTGTTATCAAGCCTTCGCCCTCTCTTGGTTAAACTCTTTATTCTTGTTGTACTCAAAGCTTACTTGGTTTCAGCAATTACTGAGCATGTTCTTTGTCAAGTAGGGAAGATGTATATCAGAGATTTTGAAGGAATGATGATAAAGCAATTTCCGCAAGTCTGTGGCTATGAGTTTTATTTGGGATGATAGATACTTAATGGCATGTGGGGGAGACACTGCTGCTGTGTGATTCTTGTATAGTTTAAGACCAGAATCGATCTCCAAACCCTTACAAAGGGTGTATTTGAGAGGAATCAAAGAAACTGCAGTTGATGTGAGACAGTGACATCCAGATCAAATGTTCTCAGCATGGACATGTCTTTGTTACTGAATTAACCAACATTGTTCTCAGACCACTGCCTCCCTGTCTGCCTGTTGAAAGAACGTGTCCTTTCAAATGCTCAGGCATTTGTTCTACCTCTGAACCCCCTGTAGGTATGGAATGTCTGTGACACATTTCACTTCAACACTTCCGAGCATTACACACATCCATAAGAAATATGGAGCACTGAATAAGTGGGACACTTCAAGAAGAGACACGTTTTAGTATGTGTTACACATACATGTGTTAACACTCTTTGCATACTGGAACCTTCTCATTCTGAGCACTACGTCATTCAGGCTGCATTCCACGGGTAAGCAGTAGATAACAATGATCTTAAAAGATCTGGTAAGGGAGGAAAATAGCTAATTCTTGCTTTTATTAGAAGTTCTGAAAATATTTGAGAACATACGTATTTAGGGTTCCAGGCTGTGTAGCTTGGTGGCTTCTGCATCTGAAGAGTAACAAAGGCCATGAAGACAATTAGCAGGAGCAGAGGGCTAATAAACCTCCATGTGCTATGCCAGTAGAGATTGAGTTTTCGTCCAGTCATCCATTCCACATCTTTACTGAACCTTGTAAAAAAAAGCATGTTTATGATATCAGATCTAGAGTGGTAACAGTTTCCCTTTTTTATAATTTTCTGTAAGTTGGAAACACAGGGTACAGCACTGTAAATCTTTTCTATTCCATACCATTCTTTAAAAACTTACTACTCGCTTGAGTAAATAATATCATTTAAGTAGGTCTTTATTGATCCATACCAGAGGTGAATGACCAATTTACATTATCAGTTTAATCCCCTGAGCACCTAGTCTAAGGTTTCGAAGCATAAATAAATGATGATAATATTGCAGCAGTTCTGTAAACTATTCAGATATTTGGAATAAAAAGACAAAATTGCCAAGGGAACAAACATAGCATGTTAGGAAGAAGTCTCAGTTAACCAGCACCAAATCAAATCAGGTCAGGGACAAAATTACTGCAACCTGAGTTGTATTTATATCTTATGAGAAAAAAAATTCCCTAACTTTCCAACATACCTTTTAATTTTATAGATGTACGCAACTCCAATCACTTCAAAGAAAGCAATGACTAGAAGAGGCACTGAGCCTGCGTATCTGTCAAAAATGTCAATCCAGTAACTCCCTGAACCCAGTGTAAAACACAGAGCAATGAGGAAGCTAATTAGACATATTATACCTGAAGAAAAAAGATAACTTTGTTACTGGAGTACTGAACTTGGTAAGCTTAGTTTTGTTCTAAATTACTTTGTTCTTGTTCTAGTAATTTTTATTCTCTCTCCCTCTATGGAGTTACAACAAGCTGTTTTCTCCTTAGGGGAGCTAATACCGCCTCCCAAACTCAGTTTTCCCCTGTGTGTTGGCCAAGAGGCATCACTGTTGCAGGAGGAAGGCATTCATGTGACTCAGAGCATCCTTCAGTTGTTCATACTTCCTTCCATCAGACAGCCTGGACTGTGTTGTGCTGTGTCCCAGTGTTAATTTTTGGCTGATGTAGTGAGTTTCAAGTGCCTCCTTTCCATGCAGCCATAGGCTTAAAGCACAGGCAGGTGGCACCTTGGAAGTGTAAGGACTCCCTGGATTTCTGCCCCCATTTCCTCAAAGAGCCCAGAGGTACAAATGTGTGTGTTCCTTATGTTCCAGCATGTATCATTTGGGTTTCAGCACACTTCAGCCAGTTCCCCTTTAGCCGAGATTTAGATTTGGGGTAATTGAGAGAAAAAGTGGGAAGGAGGGAATAATGGTACTGCTGGACACAGACATGGCATACAAATCAATTTGTATGTCTTTCTAATGTGTTGCTAACTGCTTCTAACTCTGAGATGGCCTTTAGTTCAATTCTGTAAAATGTTGGCTCCAGACTTTTTTTTTTTAAAGTTCACAATTGGAAAATCAATTTAAAAATAATAGTTACCTCATGAAGTTAGGAATAAATTTTTTCTACATGAAAAATTGTAAAATTAGGGATACAATTTAGATGCCCCAGGAAGACTCTACAGAAGGCATGACGGCTATATTTCCCATAAGAATTTCAAAGGGCACATTGCGGAAATATTAATCCATTACTTGCAACTGCCAGAGATTTTTCTGGACCAGTTTCACAGTAGGATCTCTCATACTCTCATAGAGTCTGGTTCTTAAGGAGCAGATTTCGTTCAGTAACTGTCTCTGGTTGAAAAGATTCCAGTTTTGGTGCCAGAACAGAATCACACACCTTCATTCCTCATTTTTCAAGTGGTAATTTTCTACTCTGACATGTTCGCAGTAAATGTGAAGCAATCTGTAGCACCATAAACCTGGATGAAATAGGGGTGAATGACCCCTCCCACAGTGGTAAGTTCAAGTGCAGGTGGTTACGGCAGACCAGCTGATGTCACTGGGTGCCTTAAAGTGATTTGTATCACTGCCAAAGGCTTAAGGGAAGGCAGGGCTCTTCCTGATGTCTGCAGCAGCTAAGAGTGAACTTGACTCCAGGACTAGCAGTTTAACAAGCTTTCTCAGACTTGTTTTCTCAGAAACAGCTTAACTTGCAAACTAATAAAAATGGCAAAGGCAATATAATATTGTCACCTGACAGCTTCTGCCATAACTGCTACCTCATCTCTCTGCTTATCTTCTGCAAACACAGTCCACTGCCCTTACTTACACTGTGAGATTAAGCTGAATTAATACTACAAATTATTAATTCCTCTATGATAATGATTAAGCAGTTAGTAGTTTGTGCATCTGTAAGGAAGCCACCTTCTTTGAACCTTACCAGATAATAGCTCTTTAGGTGCTGATTTAGATATAATTCGAAGTTCTAGAAGAGGAGTGAAGACACCCTCAATGTTTCCAAACATTGAAGAAAGGCCCAAGCTGAACAACATTATGAAAAACAGGATGGCCCAGGCCTGGGAGCCTGGCATGAGGATGATAGCTTGAGTGAAAACGATGAAAGCCAAGCCAGTTCCTGAGACACTCTGCAGAATTCACAAACAGATAGATAAAAATACACATTACAATGTCATTTCTCGTGCATGAAGTAATTATAACACACTGTTGTCCTTCTCTGGAGTCAAGGGTGCTGGTCAGCCTGTGGCCTCTGTGGCAGCCAGCAGTTGACAAGGTGGGCAGTGGGGAGTTTGATTTTAAATGTTCTATTATAACTGAGATATCTAGACGATCATAGCGCAGAATTTTAGCCTGCACGGAGAAGTGGGTCCAGAGTAAAGCAGATCAGAGAGTTGTAGTTGTAGCAGCAATTGTTTTGCTAATGCCATCTTAAATGTGTTTTTTAAAAATCTATGGTGTAGTAGCTGCTGGAAAGAAAGAGATGTACATAAGAATATGATTACCATTCTTAACATCAAGAGAACTGGTGAATTGTTGATCTCAAAACCCCCCATAACTGCCAAGGCAGAAAAGACTAATAGGGAAAAAGCCAATTTCAACCAAATTTCTTTTGATTTAGTCTCCCAAGGACAAGGATATTTAAATCTAAGTATTGAAAGATGCTAATGTTGTTTTAATTTGGAAGTAAAATATTTCAAACTATAAATCAGAGATGGGTGCCATCAGAAGTAGTGAGACAAAAGAAACTGACTTGTGCCAGGGCTGGAATGTTGTCCTTGGACTTCTCCATCATGTGAGTAAAATAGCCTGCTTTACCGTCATTGTGTGTTAAGCCTGTCATGCATCAGCACACACTGACTATGCCAAACAGGATCACTGGAGCAAGTGGAATGAGGTAGGACAAGTAAACAGAGAAGAAACATCTGTGTTTAGTGGTAGGGGAAATGTTTTAGGAGGGTTGGAAAATACGGAGAGGAAGAGGATCATGGTGTATTTTGGTGGTGAACAGTGTACATTGTAATAGATTTGTTGATACTTTCCTAAATACAGATTTAGGAAATTCCCATTCAGCATCCTTTTTCTGTAATTTTTCATCTAGATGTGTTCACCCTGTTATGCTTATTTCTGTAAACCAAACTAGGACTGAATCTAGTGTCCATAGTAGACTTCTGGTGGGACCACCTTGGAAGATTAGTTTTGTGATAATAATGTGTAATTTTTTTTGCCATAGCAGACAGTTACACATTCAGACTATCCTACAGCAGTATTGTCATTTCAAGTGTTAAAAGTTGATTTGTTGCATGATTATGTGTAATATATCATTGCACGTAGAACAGAGTACACATACTTCTAAGAAAAAGGAAGATACCAATCCTTCTACAAAACTTTGTTTAAAGATCACCTGTTGAAAGCAGTTATGGTACCTGATCAAGAAATTCTTGAAGATTACAGCTTTTCAGTTTGAGTCCAGCAATTTTTTCTGGATATGATGAATTCAGAAAACTAATCCAGGATGTGTAGTTCTGTCGCATGATGCTTTCTTCTGGAAGATCAAATTCGTTGGTGATACTGATAATGTTCCTGCCAGAGAAGCCAACATATCATTAGTTCAAAAGTTTGCAGATGATGTGGCTGGAAATGCTATGCCACGTATTCAGATGTTACTCAAAAGTTGTTTTACTTTCTGTGCTGCTATTTACAATATAAAGGAAAATATTAATTTACAGCTTATATATAAAATAGTAGAAAATATTCAGACTATTTAATGTTGTCTCTTTCAGACAAAAACTCTGAGTCCTTTATGCAGATGCAGTCTCTAAAACATTTTTGTTTTATCAGGTGTCCAGGCCATTTCCACAACTTCCATTTAATAAGTTAGTGAATCTGGTGAAATAAAAAAAGGTGGTGTTTTTTTGCTACTTCTAATGTTAGCCTGAGAGTAGGGTGCAAAACTTGATGCACTGCTTGGAATGGGTTGTTCTATAATTTGTCTTGCTTCTTACAAATGATCATCTTTGACTCAATGCCATAGTACTTTGCATTTTCACATTAAACTTCTCCATGCAGATGCTTTTCCTTTCTAAAGAAAATAAATTCTCTAAATGCATGTTTTTCAAATAACACATTATCACATTATCTATTTAGGCACTGAAACCACAGTATAACATTGGGAACACAACTTTCTCACCTGTCCAAGCAGTCCCAGTAGGCTGTGGTTGCTTTAAACCCCAAAACAGAAAAGACTGGGATGGAAGCATAGAGGGATGTCATGCTGTTCACGATTGCTACTGTCACAGCATCCTTTTCACAGTCATTTCTAGAGATAGCATTCAAACAAATAAAGGGATTAAAAAAGGTAGTTTTTTATCTGTGATTCAGTTATTTCTGCAAACTTTTTTTTTTAATTTCTTCTCTCCCTCCTTTCCCTCCCTCCTTCTGTTAGAAAATCTACTGTGCCTTTTAGAAAGACAGATCCTTTTGTAAAGATCCTTTAGAAAAATTAAGGAAAGAGTTTTGAAAATTTAAAGAAATTGCACAAAATACAGCAAGAATTTAGCCAGCTAATAAAAGTTGTAGTTCTGCTTACTTTGTTGGATTGTAGCTTGCGAATGCAATAAGCCCTCCAAAAGCCAAAGAGAGAGAGAAGAAAATCTGTGTGGCTGCATCAAGCCATACACGGGGATTTTTCAAAGTGTTCAGCTGAAATAATTGGAAAAAAATGCATGTGTTAGGCTTAAATTAAAATTTCTTTTTCTCTTGCAATTCTCATAGCTCGTCTCTTATTTCACTTCTGAAATTTTGAGTTGTGTTGCCGTCTAAATACTCTGAAAATGGAAATAGGTACTGAACAGGTCAGTAAAACAGGTGTTTTCAAGGATATCATTGAGGCTATTTAAATGTGTGCAACAATTATAGAATCTTTTTTATTGTATACCTCTTTTGTCTGATGATAAAAATACGGTTCTAAATGATAGACACTAAGAACACAATAGGGACAATACATTATATTCTTCCTCAATTTCTTTTATTTAACTCACATACTTGGTAACCTGCAGTTAAAAAATATTATCTTCCTAAAGCTATATAAACAAATAGTAAGCCTTAATTGTTTTAAGACAGAAAGTGATTCCATAGCTTTTCAAATTTGCTTAAAAAATAATTAAATAAAAATGACTAAAAGCCCAAGCAGACAAGAAGAGAAAATTCCTTAAAAACAGCATCTGATATTCAAAGTACTGTGAAAACAGCAATAAAAGATAACAGGGCAACATAGGAAATACAAGGAAAAAGGAGAAACTGACACTGAAATTTGAATTTTGATGTAAGGGCAATGTGATACAGGAGGGTAAAAAGTAATGATTGTTTGATTACAGAGAATGTTAAGCAGTTTTAAATAGCTGGACTAAGGAATCTTGCCACTGAAGTCTATAAAAAAGAGATGAAACATAGATAATGCAGAAAATGTAAATGTGATCAATCAATATTACTTTCCTGCAGAAACTACAAAGTAGTGTTATATTCATACCCTACCAGCTGAATTGCTTTCTGATCCGTTAGCGAGGAGGGGGAATAGAAATGTTAAGGGTGTATTAAAAGCCAAAGAGTTCAAAAGTAGTACTGAGGCTGTAGAGTACTTCACTTTGTTTTACAGCAGCCTGAGTCAAGTCTGCATCCGAGCCATGCAGGATGACTTGTGTGTTTTGTGTCTGAGTGCATGTGCTAGTGATCCTAGTCCATGAATGGGAACATCCGTAGGAGTGAGAGGCACATATGCCAGAAGACTCCTCATAGCATTTTGGGTTTCTCTGAAGCTGGCCTGAGCTTGAAGAGCAAGAATAATGGGTCCACCTCAGTGTGGATGGATGCAGGCAGTGCCATTACTGCAGGTGCTCTCTCCACAGGGATTACCGGTGTTTGACCCCAGCAGAACTGGTGTCACCTTTTGTACAGCGCAACATAGCAAGCAGATGCGTGGAACCATTGCTGGCCGAAGTGCTTCAGCAAAGGCAAACCCTTCTAGAGGTTTGTTTTGAAAGATCGTAGTCAAGCCCTCAAAGACCAGAGTGCTCACTTGGCAGGACCTTGTGCAGGTGCTGTTGCAGTGCAGAAGCCTGGCATTCACGTGGCTGTGTGGCCTTCACACTTTGATTAAATGCTGCCAAGTCAGTTGGTGCTGATAGATGCGACTCCTAAAAGTCTGGCTTTCTGACTGGGAACTTTGGCAAATGAGTCTGGAGGTGGTTTAGACTGGTACTAGGTGCAGTGCATTTATTGACTCCAAAAGATACTAATCAACCCCCAAACTTGAAAAGATAATGGGCAGGTAAGCATGCCATGGCAATGTCATTATCTGGTCTTCAGCAAATTGTTGGAAGTGTTATTTTCTATTTATATGGCATACAGTTTTTATAAGCATATCTTCAGAAGAAAAAATGTGCTGATGCCAGATACATGTGGATGAAGATACACAATCAGAGTGTTAATGAATTAACAGGGGAGTAAGAAGGAAAGGAAGTATAATTGCTCCCTCATGAATGGTAAGATGTTTGGATTCTTGAATATGTGAAACACAGAAACAGAATTAAAAATTACTGGGGTCCCTGTGATGTGTAATTTTGGTGTAAAAAACATCTAATGCTTTTGTCATAAGCAAGTGGCCAACAAGCAATACTGCACTTAAAGGCAGCAGTTCATAAAGGTAGTGGTTTTGTTCTCCTTAATACCAGAGACAATGTGGACAGACCAGGTACCTTGAAAGGTGCTTTAAGTGTCTATGTACAGTAATCTAACTGCAAAAGAGAGGGGAAAGTTACAAATTGCCTCTGTGAATAGAGGATTTGAGGCCTGTGCTGCCTTTTTGGGAAATGTTGAATCTTGGCCATTTTCACTGCTTGTTAAATAGCTGCTGAGTTCTGGGCGCTGGCAGCAGTTGCCCAGCCGAGTTCTTGGAATTGTTCGTTGCCAGAGAACCTCCAAATATTTAGTCTCTGAGGCTCTTTCAAATGTGAAAGAGACTGGAGAAGGAGGCATTTGTATTCCTTAGGTGACACAGGTGTCACTGAAGCTGAACCATGCATACTGTTGCTGATGTTTGTTGGAATCTCTTTTCTGCTGCCTCTGGTTATTTATTTTTCCAAAAACCTTTCCAAAAATCTGTTCCAGCTCATCTGTGGCTTCATTGTTATGGAACTTCTGCTTTCCCCTCAGGTGTCACTTCAGGATATTTTTTTGTCTTCTTGGCAGCTTCATTTTCCAAGTAACCAAGAATTTCGAGAAGGTGAGTAAATCATCAGACTTCTCTATGTCTGAAAGTCAATGAAAAGAAGTAATCATTATTTGGCCTAAAATTTAGGCTGTGAAAGTGTGTTAGATGGCAAAAGCTGATTATGTATTTCTGCATGAAAATAAAACCACGGCCTTGCATAATTAAAATTCATATTCATGCTATTATTATTTGTGGTACTTATTAGCAAGAACTAAAATACAAACTTGGAAAGTGAAAAAACTTTTTAAATTGTGGTTTAGAAAAAAATTAAATTCATTTGGGTGATTATGATGTTGAAACTGGGTAAGATGGGACTTTTTGTGCTAGGTATTACTTTCTTTCACAGATTTTCAAAAACAGCACTGAGGTGTCACAGTTACCAGATAGTGGATGTGGCAGCTGTTGCAGAGAAACTACAATTTCTGCTGCTGCTACAATTGCTGCACTGCCAAGTTGGAAAGAAGTTGGAAAATATTGCCTCCAGTTAGGGAAGGATGTCAAGTTTGATTTTATTTATTTTAAAAGTAAGCTGAAACAGACAGTAAGTGATCTAATTCTTACTTTATTTTGCTAAAACTTTTCCTGCAAATAGACAGGAAAATGAGAAGAAAACAGCACACACTTAAGAAACATGCTTTACAGTTTTGTAAACTGATGTGGCCTGAGTGGGCCAAGTAAATCTCTGCCAAA
Source organism: Edolisoma coerulescens (assembly GCA_013397115.1). Lineage (NCBI taxonomy): Eukaryota > Metazoa > Chordata > Aves > Passeriformes > Campephagidae > Edolisoma > Edolisoma coerulescens. Next base: position 5,760,102 of record VWZW01006289.1, read on the forward strand.
AAAACCTAACAGCCCTCCTGTACAACTCGCTTTGGTACATCCCCTGTGGAGAAGTGTAAAAGAAAAACAGGTGTTTGCTCACAGCAGGGGTGGGAACAGGCCAGCAGCAAAGGCAATACTGGTGCTGCACTTGTGGGGCAAGGGGACAAAGAGAGAAGGGAAATGTTGAAGCTGTGTGCGCACTGTCCTTTGGAAGTCCTTGAAGTGCCACAATCCTCCGTAGCAATTGACAGGTTAGTTTAACAAAGCCATCTCTCTCTCTTACACTAACTTTCTGTGCAATAGCAACACTGATAGCAGGTATCACTTACCAGGCTGTTTCATCAGCTTTTCCACATTTGTAGATAAGAACATCACTAAAACCATCTTCAGATAACTTTTCAAGGATGTCCCCAGGATCTGCTTCCTCAAACCAGCTAACCATCAGCTGCAGGTTGACTGCAGGTAGATTTTCATTCTGACTTCTGTTGCCAGTGTCCAAATCCATCCGGCTCTTTTACGATGATCCGCTCCTCCTCAGCACTGCAATACCTCCAGGCTTTGTGGGTACACACAAATCTAGTTTTCTCCATTCAGTTCAGGATCATTGCAAACTAAGTCCCAAAGATGCCTCTGCTCTTCTAGAGAAATCCGGCAGCCCAGCTGAGACCAGAGGACAACAGGCCAAGGCATGTTCTGTTTGTGTTGTCTAAGCTACTTTCTTCCCTAAGGCATTGCACCAAGCTCTTACTGTCCTGTCTGGGCCCTACAAAAATGCAAGTGTATGTCCTGATCTCCTGTGATAACCAAGCTTGTCCTTCTTGAGCTCTCACAGCATTTATATGGGTGTCTGTGCGACTGGGCTTGCAGGAGGAGGGATAAAAAGGTGTCTCATCTGAGCCTTCTCTTGCTCTTCTCTCTTTCCAGCCTGGGATATAAAGTATTTTTGAGCTTCTTGGCTTATGTTTTCTTTAATGTCTGTGTTCTTTTTGTAGGAAAGGAAAGGGAAAAACCCAGTGCTCCTCTGTTTGAAGCACTGCTGTGGCTGCAGAGGCAGTGGATGCTTGAGAATGTGTCAGTGGGTGCTGGTTTTCCTCCTGTACACCCACCACTTTATGGAGCTTTTTAGCCACGAAGGCAGAGTTGTGAGGAGCCTACAGTGGGTAGCAACCACTTGGTTGGGACAGTTTGACTTTGCATTTGGGAATGCTGCCAAGGACAGTGTAGAAAAAGTCCTTCTGAAATGGCCAGCATGTGGAGGGATCTGGAGCTCCTGTCCATATGAGAAGATTAGAAAAATGGCAGAGGGGCTGTTCTCCAGCAGTTCTGGCTTTTAGGAAGAGTTATGGGGGAGGGGAGAAACTCCTGCTATGAAGAAACGGGCAGGAGAAAATTACTTTCAACCTTCAAAAAAACCCACTTTACAGTGTAATTCCTCAGTCATTCTCTTTCTGCATTCTTAAAAGATTAAAGCTGTGTAAATTCTATAGCAGTGGCAGGGAAATCCCATCTTTCTCATGTACTTGTGAAGTACATCAGTTTCACTTACACATTCAAGACTGAGGCAGCCATAATATTCTTATCATTAATTTTCCAGTATTTTCTGATATGCTTACTACTGAACTGTTGAATTCTTTGCTGCTTCTTTTCTTGTGAAAATATATTAAAATACTAAGTCACTTCATCTCAGAAAAAGAGCTCAGCTGAGCTCTTGGATAGACATCTAAACCAGGAGTTGTTGGAAAATGAGTATATAGTATGAAATCTGAGGGAGAGTACAAGGAAAAATATTTCTCATACTTACATTTGGAGTGAAGAGATAAATCAGACCATCAGTGGCTCCTGGTAGAGTGAGTCCTTGAATAAGGAATATAGTCAGGACCAGATATGGAAATATTGCTGTTACATAAATTGCCTAAAGTAAGGAGGCCAGAAGACAGACAGACAGTTATTGGCAATAACTTCATTAAATCCTGTTTAAGTTATTGCAACATACAATCCTAATAATATTAGATCAGACAGCTACAGATGAATATGGCCATCTTTCAAATAAGCAGGGCGTACTTTTACAGAATATATCTGTAACAAAATGGCTCTTCAAACTGTGTGAGGGAAGGCTGGTAGGGCAGAAGTTTTTGCAATGGAAAAGGAGAGAAGCATCACTTTAAGCCACCTGCGCTGCTGTTCTCACTTCCTTGGACAAGGAGCACACTGAATCGTGCTAGTGTGGTAAATGGAGAAGGCTTTCCTTGTGGTAAAAACTCAGTATCTGGAGGGCAAGATTTCAAAGTGTGGGATAATCACTTCTCTAGCCATTTCCATACCTTTCCTGTGGTTTCAATTCCTCGGATGGTGCAGAGATAGACAATTGCCCAGCAAGTTGCTAAGCACAAAATGAGCCACCACTGTAACGTGCCACTCTCAGAAATATCAGGTGTTATGTTCAAAGTTTTCCTGTACCAAAAATAATTTACTGCGGTGCTTTCATAACATTCTTCATTGAACCCTGAAAAAAAAAAAAGTGGCAAGTGTTAGAATAAATTGTGGGCTGCAAAATCAAATACAGAGATGGACTTTCTGCACTGTGTTATGTGCAGCAAGACAAACTCTCTCAGCAGGCTGAGACTGTGAGACTTCCATGAGACCTTCACCAGAGCATCACCAGCATTTTATACAGGGGATAACTTCCTAATTAGAAACAGTGTCGTACTCAGTGCAAGGTAAAATCTAAACTAATTGCAGTGAAAACTATGGAATTTTTTAGCTGGATGGCTACAAGTTGGTGGAGCCATAACAAACTTCAGGCACCTGCAGATACATCTAGACCCAGGCTCCCCTGGCTATGTCATGGCCCTGTGGTGGGGAAAGACCCAGGCACTGGCCTCTTTGGTTTGAGTTTCCGGGACTTCTGTGAACATGAACTTGAGGCATCTGCATCCAGGGGAGTGGGCATTCCCCAGCCAGGCTCTGTGCCTGAGGAAAAGGGAGCTGGGAACATGGTGTACACCACTACCTGTGATGTCTAATTGTCTTCGTACTCTAGAACATTCCTAAGGCCTCCAAAAGAAAGTTTAATTCTGCTATGTTTTGGGTTTTTTCTTAGCCTTTTACTCAGATGATGTTTCTTGCTGTGCCCTGGAACTTGAGCACACTCTAAAAAAAAAGAAAGTTGAAAAATAGTTTTAAAAACCTGAGGCATTCTTCCTTATCCTGCTCATGTACACTGTCTCTCTTTTGTGTTACTAAAGGTTTTGTAATGGATAACAGGACTTGTTCTTTATTTTGTTTCTCATTTTGAAGTCAAACAAAAGGACTCATGGGCTTTCTGGCTATTGCTGTTCCTGTGAGGATGATGAATTTGAGTAGGCTATCATGACTCTTGTACCTTTTAAACAGGAAATAAAACAGGACTTGTGCACAACTCAGGGCCAAATAAAGTGCAGCTTCTCAGGGTGTCTTGATTAGCCCAGAGTCTGATGTTTGTGATTCTCCTTTTGCTAGCAGTGGTCATGGAGGTGTACTTACCTGTTCTGTTTTCATTTAGAGGACAAACACTCCAAGGAAGAGGTTCTTGGAAGGAGTTTATGAAATACCACATCACCCAAGTTAAAACAGTGTTGTAGTATAAGCTCACCAGAACCGACACCACCCACGAACCAACTCCTGCAGAAAGCACAAGATCTCACTTCAGAAAAGCTTTGGAAAAAGTTATCAGTCAGTCACAGAACTAGCTCTTAGAAGATCGCATTTTCCTATTTTTTCAAGATTTTCTTCTCCATCCCCCCAACCCCATCCTGAGATTTTCCCATGAAAGCTGGGCATTTGTGTCCTCAAAAGTCAAACACTGGTGCACAATCCCCCAGATCACCAGCCCTGCTATAGGAATGCTGACTCTCTCTCTGACTACACAGAAGATTAGGGTTGAAATCTTTGCTCTAGCACATAATCCATTGTTTTCAACAATACCAGACAACTTTAACAGCAGAGAGCAAAAGAGACCAAAGTTTTATAGTGTGCTGTAGCTGCATGAGGCCACTCTTGTCCCAAATCATGCACAAATGCCCTACATTGGTAACTGTTTTGCTCCTGTGATGAGGGGGAAAAGAATATAAACACCACAGTTTCTGCTTGCTTGCATTTTTGCAAAGGGAGTATGAACATGCCTAATTGTAGGAGATGGATTTAGCTGGAAGCACCACGTGCTGCTTGGTATTTCTTCCTTGTTGCCCTCGGGCCCTTAGATGACTCCTCTTAGCCACCCCTTGTCCTCCCACACACGCCCACAGGCAGGGCTGTCAGTGCCAAGTGCATTTCAGGCACCTGCTTACAGCAGGTCATGATCCAGCAGGGCTGGCTGAAGCATCCACGAGTTTCCCCTTGCCCTGCAGACACAAGGGTGTTATCTCAAATACCCAGTAGAGTCGATGCCTTAACCCCCCTCATGGTGGCTATTCTGGATCACTTTTTGCAGCCTAACAATGGACACAGGACACCAGATGTGTTTTTTCATGTATTCAATAAACAGAAAAGAATTGGCAGGACAGGACTGCACAGCTGTCTGCCTGCCATGTGGATTGTCCCTCGTGCCCAGCTGTGTTGATAAAGTCCCTTCAGTAGCCCCACCCTCTTGTGGAGGGGAGCTTTCCCAGGTGCTCTGGACTCTTAGGATCCCTGATTTCCTGTCTTTCTGTCCCCCCTAGAGTCTGCCTATTCACAGACAGAGAAGACTGGGTTCTGGAGGGGCTGTGAGGGAAGAGCGAGAAGCACTGTGGGCAGGCAGATCTTGTATGGCACCAAGGTATGATAATAATGGGGCAGTGTTGAGTAGCAGAGCCCATGTTCATTATGCTCTCCACAGCAAAGGTTATTAGGTTTGCATTTCAGGATCCTGAAAGGAACCTAAAATGTGCCTGGAGTAATGCCTGATGAGAGCAATACAGAATTACAGAATCACAGAATGGTTTGGGTTGGAAGGGACATTAAAGATCATCTAGTCCCACCCCCCTGCCATGGACAGGGACATTTCAACTAGACCAGGTTGCTCAGAACCCCATCCAACATGGCCTTGAATGTTTCCAGGGAAACCACCCCTCAATATCTCACCACCCTCACTGCAAAATATTTCTTTTAAATCCTAACACTCTTTTCTTTTTATATCCTAAAAAGCATCAGGCACAGGTCTGTAGGAAGTGAGTGCTGGGTGGGAGCTGTCTGCAGTTCCTTGAGCTGGGACTGAAGAGACGTACCAACGCCTCCAAGGTAAGGAGAGATGGTGTTCCAGGCTCCGATGCTGCCTTTCCTCAGGCACTGCCCTAGGGCCAGCTCGAGATGTAGCAGTGGGATTCCTTCGAAGAGAAGAGCGATGAAGTATGGGATCAGGAAAGCCCCTGAAAAGACATTGAAGTGTGATTAAGCCACATGATTATCTGCATCTCACTGTAATTACTGGTTTATAACTAATCTGCTTTATGAGCCTAACAAAGTCCTTGTAGGATGTGTTGAGAGGGATCATTGCTAGGGACATCTACCAAGTAACATCTGTTGCTGGTAATTTTGGTAGTGAAGATGGAGGAGGAGGGACTGGGATGCTTAGTGCTGCAGGACGCTTCCCTCAGGGATTGCCACAGCCCGTTATAAGTAGCCTCACTGTTTCAACCATTTCCCTTTCTTTCAAGCATCTTCTTTTGTCCCCTGTCTTATAAAGCACAAGGGTTTGCCTGTCCCCTATACCATCTGTTTTCCCTTCCGTGGATTGCCTCATTTCTTTTCTTAAAGCTCTCAGGCCTGTGCTCCTCTGTCCTGCACTGGAAAAGCAGGATTTTGCGCTGTATACCCCAGGTAACTTTATTGCATGAAGCTCTGCTCAGAGCACAAACTGAATGAAAAACTGAAAGGAAGACTGAAGTTCTTCTCTGAGACATGTGAGCCATGAAACTTCATTTCTTCCCAGTTCGTATCCTTTACGTCTTTTCTGTTTTCCTCACAACATCTCCCTTGAGCCAGAAGCAGCAGGTCCTGTTGGTTGCCTGTGGGAAGGGACCAGTCCTACCAACAGCCTGGCTGATTCCTGCTAAACTGTGTGCAATGCCTCACTTCCCCCACCTTCCCTCAGAAGGGACACACGTTTGGGTTTCCCTCCTTTTGCACAGATGCTGATTTTTGTGAGACCAGAAGTTTCATCAGTGTGTTTATACCACCTGCCCATATGTCTGATTAAATTGAAATGGTGGAATAGATTATAGTTTATTGCCATGACTAACAACCACTGTGATCACGAAGTCTCTTTTCTCCAGGGAAACAAAGACAGAAGTCCTGCCTCAGCCACCTCCCAGTCCTCCTACAAATGTGTACAGATTCTGTGCTCCTTGTCACTTTGTCAATAAACCTGTGCCTTGTCCTACCACTTCTGCTTTGCGTCCAGACCTCATAATCTGGGTCTGCTCAGCTCTGGAAACTTTCTTTATGCTCCATCTTTGGCCCTGAGAGAGAGGTGGGGGAATGCACAGGGATTTCTGGTCTCCACCTGGAATGGCGCCTGGGTTCTGCAATCACTGGCTATTTAGAAAGGCTGGGCAGATAATCTAATCTCTTGAGTTAGTGTTGTATTGCAATAACTTTGCTACCTCTTGATAGGTGCTGCAATAAACACGTACAACACCCAGAGAAGGTGTGTTGTTGAATGGTTTAGCCTTTTATCAAGGCATGCATAGGAATAAAAATCACAAAGCTCTTCTCAGCAAAGAATGGTTCTTAAACTGCCAAACTTGGAAATAAGTTTGGAAACTTGTAACTTGGAAATAAGAAATAATGTTCCCTTAAGATCTCTATTCTTAAAATGTTTTTTACTGAGAAGCAGATTTGAAAAAGGAATCTCACAGTTAATTCCCAGTATGTTAAATCCTCAGTTTGGGGTCCCTTCCACAAGAACCCAGTAACCTCTTGCCGTGCTCAGTCCTGTGTTCTGTTTCAAATCTGCTGCAGTATCCCTCTCCAAAGCACACCTGAGGGTGCCAACCCTGCCCTCCTGACAGGCTGGTGCCTTGGACTGTCTCCTGGGAAGAGCAAAATACTGAGGCAAGTGACCAGAGCGCTGCAGCGTGGAGCACTCTACTTCTTCATCCATCTGCCTGGCCTTCCACCAGCACTGGGCAGCAGCTGTCTCGCTGCAATCCATGCTGAGCCCTTGCTAGCAGAGCACTCCATAAGAGACCAACCTATCTCCCATATCATATCTCCTGGGAAATAACTGTGTAATAATTAGTGCAAGCTGTTATCTCTCTCCCCTTTTCTATTTGCTAGTTCAACCACTGGCAGCAGAGCATGTTTAGACATTCTGCTGATAAAAGCATGTTTATTTTGTGCTGGCTTGTGTGTGTCTTCAGGCATATTTACAGCATGGCAAAACATAATGTCAGACTTAGAAAAAAAATACTGGTTTTCCATCAGAATGATATAAAAGAATCTGCTATGTGAAAATATGAAAATGTGGCAAAAGAATGGATTAACAAGAAATAGTTTATAAAGCTTTCTCCAACCTAATTAATTTAAATGGCTTGTAGTGTAAAATAAGTTTTTAGTCATTCATTCCTTTGCATTACAGTATTTTTAGGCAAAAAGAAAAGAGGAAAAGAACAGACAGTCTGCTGAAGCACTTGAAGCTTACTCTTTTCCACAATAAAATCCCCCACCTATAGAAAAACATGGAAAAAACATTAACAGAAAGGTATCAGATGTGGAGTAGTGAGTAGGAACCCTCTAGCACTGTATAGTCGAGGGCTCTGTTTAATAGAGAGAGGAAGATGTGTCAGAAGGCCAAATTTAAGAACCTTTTTTAAAAAATGCCATGAGAGATCTAACCATGGAGAAAACAAGCAGAAAATCCAAGAAGCAGAGAACCTAAGATGCAGCAGGTATCACAAACCAGAGCATTCAAACACAAGCACAGCAAAACCCCAGCAGAACCCATATGATGTTTAGCACAGGCACAGCAGAACTCTGTAGATTTGGCTTCCATGGGGTATGGGAAAAGGAAACTTTAGCAGAAAAAATCATAAAGCACAAGTAACAAATTATCCTGTATCTGCACATTCTACCTAAAAAAAAAAAAAAAAAAGTTTAGGGGTTTTTTTCCTCTCAGAAAGTGAAAAAGGAAAATTATAGTGATGAAGCATTTTTAAGTACTTTAAAAGCCTGGAGAAATGCCCATAAAAATCAAAAGTATTGCCAAAGTGTGATTTAGGTGCATCCCTGGGGTGTGACCTAGGAAAATTTTAGTCTACAGCATTCCTTCTGCCAGAAAGACACTGAAGATTAATAAAGCATCCATCCTGCAAGTAGATACAAGCAGTACTAAAAGAAGGTCAAAGGGAAAAAACCCCAAAACTCTTCAAAACTTACATAAGTTAAATGTTATTTTGGAAGGAATCCTGCACAAGGATATCACAAAGCTATGGAATGATCCCCATGCACATGAGAAGGCACAGAAGGCCTACAAAAGCTTTTTCAAATAAGGCTATCAACAGCTGCAACTACTGCACTACTGGTAAGCTGGTGTCATTAACAAAGGAGTCCCAAGTGACAAGGAGCACCAGTGTGTGACATGAAGAACCATTGGAGTGGAGACAGCTCCACAGTCACAGCAGTAGGAAAGAAAAGGACCAGGTGCGCTCGAGATACACAGAGGGTTTTTAAAACCTGACCCCTCGATTGCAACGCACAGGCAAATCAGGTCAGAAAAGCAACTGCCCAACACTTGAAGGGCACAACCTTTGTTGTATCACCTGCACATGACAGTCTGGGTGGGAAGTGCATGAACCACTAGGCAGCCTGTGGAGAGCTGCCCATGCACCACGGGACACAGAGACCAGGAGGCTCTGGAAGGAGCACAGTCTAAAGTTGGTTCTCGGCAACCAGCAAAACAGAGTGAAACAACCAAACTGGGTTTGTCACTTGGAGAGAGAGACCAGCAGACTGGACTAATGGAAATGTAAAGCAGTTTGAAGTATCAGCCAGGTGACCTCCTAATCTACATGTACCAAGACCAGCAGAAATCGATGAGCCTCAGCGAGAAGCAGAGAAGAAGACCCAATAGCTTTGCTTGGCTTTGGGATACTACATAAGACTTCCTAAACGGTGGAGAAAAACTTGGAAGAACTGATTCATGTGTTCAATCTTGCATCTTACCAGTGCCCGTGGATCAGCCAGCAGAAGAAAAGTGACTTGAAATGATGATCTAAAGACAAAACGGCATTTGAAAGGCCAGAACATGAATAATAATTTTCCTTCAGATAGAGATTTAGGAGTAGAAAAAAAAATTATAATAAAGACTGAAATGACCTGGAAAGTGGCAAAATAGTAATTTGGAAGCAAATGTATCTATAGAGTCTTAAAAATTCAGAAAGCACATCTCAATGTGATAAAATACAGCAAGCATTTGGAGATCCGCTTCGTCAGTTCTGTTGGTACATAGGAGGAATGGTGATGGCTGCACTTTTCCAAAAGACTGAGAACTTAATGGCAAGATACCCACGATAATTTATGCAGTTTTATGCAATAGGTGGTAACAACTTGTTCAGATACAGAGAAAAAGATATTAGAAAGGGGATTTCCAGATCTGTCCCATTCTCTCCATGGAGTTCAGCTAAGCAGTGTAGGATAGTCAACACAGCAAGGAATTACATCAAGACATCAGGTAGGAAAAAAAGCAACTTAATCACACTCAACCCTCTCTCTAGAAAATAGCACTTCATGACCTGTTCTATGTCTCCTGCACATGCCTCAATCCAGATGAAAAGTATGAGCTACTCTAAGCATTGTATTTGTGCAGCACACTTATGATGGCACTGATATTGCCTTGCAGGCCACATTACACATCTTACTGATTCTGAAACTTGGCGGGGTTGAATTTCCCATGTGAATCACTGTATCTCCTTGAGCAACAGTGAGGGAGCTAAGGCCATGTCCAGAAAACCAAAGGGGCAATAGCCATGTCAAATGAAGATGGGTAACACCCAAAGATAACTCATAAAATAAGCTTGGTGAACTTCCCTGTGAAATGTGAAGGATGCAAGCAGGCAGCACTCACATACAAGCATGCACCATCCTGAGCTGTAAAGGGCAAATATAACAAATTATGAAAGGGTCAACTCCACATATCACAGCTTTTCACCAAGGGCTTAAGCAGGGCATGTCAACAAATCAGAAAATGAAGTTTGTTACTAGCTGTAACCCAATTTTTCTGTTAGAGAGTGAACTGTTCCGCTGTTCCCAACATACTATGTTTGTTTGGGTTGGTTTTGGCTTGTTCGTTGTTTTCGGGTTTTTTTACAGTATCTTCCAGTTATACATTTTGTTCCTCTTGGGTTTTGTTTTCCTTTTGAGGACACAGTGAACCAGGCATTTCACAGCACGCTGTAGTTCAAATTTGAGCAAAAGGTCAAGTAGACCATGGGTTATGAAAGTCTGTAAATGGTTGTCCCAGAAGTAAACAGTTCTCCCTTTTTAGCATGATTGTAGTGTTTATGTGTATTTATTTTCCTAGAAAGAAACTGTATTTTATATTAAAGATATTTTTCAGTCATTTTATAGGCTCAGGCACTACACACATTTTTAATACCCATGGGTCAAGCAAGCACCAATATATATGACACATAAATATATATATGTATACACTAGTTATAATCAAAAGTAAACCACTGCAGTCAGTTCTAGCTAGAACTGGGTTGGTTTTTCTTAAGTATACTCGGATGACTCCGTGGGTACACATAAAGATGTGTGACTTGTTAGTGTCTCAGTTTTAAGTGACAAACTCTATACTGGGCTATTTAGAGACTTATTTTCAATCCCAGTTGCCTGGGAACATTTGTATTTGTCTCCACTGACTGTGGCAAACAACCTTCATACCCATTAGTCATGAAAAGTAAATAACTAACTTAACTCAGGCAATAAATCCAAATAATCAGTAACGGCAGCAGGTGATAAATGTCAGCAGAACTGATATTATATTAGATCCGAGTTACTGAGTAACGCTAATGTGCGATGAATCAGGACCAGAGGTCTGATGGGAACAGCTGACACGAGACAAATACACAAGCACTTGTTTTCATCTCTTGTTTTTGAAAAGATGCAGAAAAGAGGCTATCATCTGAACCAGCTGTGAAACTACCCCAGAAGCCGTGCAGCCTTCAAGCATGTCTATACCATATCCATACCTGGTTTCACCGTGCTTGCGATTGTGGCTGCAGGTGCAAAGCCACGGCACATCTCAGGGCTCCCAGATAAACACAATGCTGCTGGTCTCTCCCTTGTGCACATCTTCACATGCACATATGCAGGATTTATGCTCCAGTACCCCTGAAAATCTATTGGGCTTTTGCACCTGAGTTGTTTGCTTTCAAAAATGCAACCCCAAACCACGTCACTGCCTTAAATTAACAGAAGAAAAATGTAGCTGCCTTATACACTGATGTAAACGCAAGAGCTCTGTCTTCTCAGTGATCTTCATAACTCACTCAACTTTTCCAATGCCAGCTTTCTTACTCACAAACCCCACAGCACTTTGTTACAGAGTCCATCCTGCCACTGAGCTCTTCAAACCCTATATTGGAGCCCAGTGACCAAACGCTGGCTGCACATCCATACATTGACCTTAATTCACCACTGTCTTGTGCCACTCTCGGTGGTGATGCAAAGGAGCTGTTTGCCATTACTGAGTCTGGTGGCTATTTTGAACTGGTTTTTCACTGGCAGATTACTACTCAGGGAGCAAAGGACCAACGCAGCCCTTGTCCCTGCAGCATTTTCCTCTTTTTATTATCTTTAAACCTGCTCTACCCTCTGTCATTTTTGTCCCTAGAAGTTCCTGTGGGAAATACTGCAGTTCTGGAGCTGGATACGCAAGCAAGCAGACTTACTGAGCACTGTTTAGTCCCTAAGACAGGTCACATCCTTGCAGTCGGTCTCGTGCTTCTCTTGGGGTGGTGAGGTCTGTAGGGTAGGGATGCAGGGGAGAAGGGAGGATGGAGGGGAGAGATCAAACCTCAGGAGCAGATGAGCATTTCTTTCTTCTGACGTGAGGCTGGGATCTGAAGATGCTGAAACACCACTGGCCACAGCTGGCCACAGACAAGCAACCATTGGTGTTTCATAGGAAAGTGTGAGAGCCTTTTTATGGCCAGTAGAACAATATTCTGTCTTAATCCTGGTTTTGCACAAATTTTGTGCCTCACACAGCTGGTGGCTGCAGAGGCTGCTCTGTGCAATGAGATGTGTGGAGGAGCTGCATCTTGCTATGGCCCTGCCTGAGAGCGTCAAACTTTCCACAGAGCACTTTGTGTTAATCATTCATTACATTACAAAAATATCACATTATGTTTGCTTTATTATGTTATTTGTTAATCCTGAATGCTTTTTCCATTGCTTGCCAAGATAGAAAGGCCACCTGAGATGCTGTAGAGAATTTGACCTACAGCTCCTGCTCCAGAAGAACATTTTCCTTGCAGGTCTCATGCCATATCTGCTATGGGGATGTCTCTCTAAAGATGTTCATCATGTCTCATTAATGCCGGTGTAAATAGCTGAAATGACAGGGTTTTTTCCCAGTGATTCCCATGGACAAATGCAGAGAAACAGTGTGCACTCATGGCTTTCTAGCCACCCAGTTCCGGCACTTCTCTGCGAGAGTTTCACTGGGTGTCGTGTCTTGTAAATAAATAATGGAAACCATCAAGTGTCCGAGGAGGAATCTAACCTACTGCTTCTTGTCTTTTCTTGTTTGTATTTGTGTGACTGTAACTCTCAGCTGTTGCATATTCAGCCTTAAAAAGCTCCTTGCCACTAAAATAATTTCCATTTTCTTGTTTATAGACTATGATAAACATACTCTTTAATTTTCAACTTCATGACCTAAATAGATTGAATTCTTAAGTTGTTTCTTGTCCCAGAAGTTTTCTAGCCCTTGAATAATTGCTGGGACTTTCCTGCATTGTGTCTAATTTTTAAAGTTGACGTTGAAAAGTGGACTTTCAGAAAAAGTTAGGGGTTCAGAAGTTGTCTTACTATAGGCAGCAATACCTTTACCTACTTCCTAGTGCTCTGCTTATATCTGCCAAGGTTTTTTCTCTTGATACAACCTGCTATAGCTCATCCATCAAGCTACTTACCAGAGTCCCTAAGTGGCTACATCTCTCTGAAACACCTTCCATTACAGGCAACATCTGTTCTTGGTTCCTTGGTTGATTGAAATATATGTAATTCATCAAGTAATACAGACACCTCAGTAAAACAAACTTGGATTTGATAATGTTTTCTGTCATTTGACAGTTTCTCCTACTTGTAAAAATCTGTGATTAATTGAAAGATAACAAATTACACTGGGCTGAAACAATTTCCTCAGTCTTCTTTAGACAGCTTACCGTGGCAGAGTTCAAAAGCTTCTGTGAATGGTGAATTATCAAGTACTGTCTTCTGATCCATTTATATTTACCAAATTGTGTGCTTCTAAAGCAATTCTTTGTGGAACTGCTGCCCAGGCACAGGCTTAGGCACCTGTCCACGACACCTGGCAGGCTCCTGCTGCTGCTCCATCAGCTCAGCATTTTTAACAGCCTCACAGACAACCAAAAGCACAATTTAGTTCTGTGCAGGGGCAATTCCAGATGGTGAGGTACCTCCTAAGAGCATCAGAGGAGGGTGGGGAATGGCTCACTCACCATCCCAAAGGGAAGTTCAATGACCATTTGTCTGGTTGCCAGTTCCCTCAGGCCTCCCCAGGACTTCTCACTTCTCCTTAAGGTAGCCAGTTGCAGGTTCAGTTTCCTGCTTCCATTGGGACTGTAGTAGCAGTGTAAAAACTTTAACATCGTTTTTTTCTATCACCAGTCTGGTTAGCATCAGTCTGGTCTTCCTAAACAAACGTATCATTTTATAATTAAATATACTTCTATAGAAAAAGCTAATTAACTGGTGCAAAACATTAATGAGAATTAAGTGTTTTTTAAAAAGTGATATAACTGATACACATTATGTAATTTCTATGCCCATGAGAAGTTAGTATGGTTGTATGAGAATACAGTTCAGTGTTTTGGCAAAGCCCCGTTCCAATCTTACCGCCTCCATGTATCTGACACAAGTATGGAAATCGCCACACGTTCCCCAGGCCAACGGCAAATCCGATACAGCTCAAAATATACTGGAACTTATTGTCCCACTTGGGTCTGCCATCTTCTTTAGGGATTTCAGGTGTTGCTGATAAATCTTTTGACATTTTAATGAAATATCCTCAGCTCTGTAGCCCCTTTCCCTAAAAGTGGGAAGATGCTTTGAAACCTGTCTCTCCTACAGGTTTTATGCAGGGTGACAGAAGGATCTTGGAAGGGAGGTGGAGCTTTCTTTTTATCTGATGCAAAGAATTGTGGCATTGCCAAGGCTGCAGTTTAAAGACAAAACCAGGAATTGTTATTATATAGAGAGTTACCACTCTTGCCTTTTTTGCAGCTCCTTCTATAGTTAGACAGCTTGGGAATATGTTGTTAATGGGTAACTCAGGATCAAGCAGGTTTTTATTTTCTGTTCTCCTTCTGTTCTCAGACTCTGTCAGAGAAGTGTGATGCTGAATATAATTAAAAAGAAACCTTTGCAGCGGACTAATTAAAATTGCAAATACTTGTAAAAATCTGTGGATAAAATGTTGGCATGTCCTTTCTTAGTTTATTAATAGAAGTAAATAAATGAAGGCATCTTTTCCAAATGCAAAAAGTCAATTAGAAAAAAGCCAAGAAAAATTGGATGTTCAGACATTAGAATTTGGTCCATTTTCACAATAGTTGCTAGAAGTTAATGACTTCCCACCTGTCAATGAATCCCCAGTGACTATTTTTATTATTCAGTAAATAGTTACTGATGAGTGCAAGAGCTGAATGCTTTCCTTCGACTGAAAGTATGTGGGAATATTTTTCTGTTTTCTTTCAGTCATGCCAGGGTTTTGCTGGTGTGCATGCCAAATCAGTTCACTCCACACTAAACAGAGTAGCCAGTCAGCTTGCTTGCTTCAGTAAATCAACACTTTATGCCTGGATTCCCCTCTCAACATGGGAAGAGTTTCTAAGTGAAGGTGAATTGTTTTCCCCAAAATAACAGCCCTGCTCTGCAGCTAAGCACACAAATGTGATCAGGTTGCCGATCATCCAACCAGAAGCTGGTTTCAGATCAAAGCTACATGACTCTCCCTGGGCTGTCACAGCTCATCTGCTTACAGCTCTTCAATTATCCAGACTCACAGATGGAGCCACTCAACTTCCCAGTGTCTTATCAGGGTCGTTTCACAGGACACACATGAGCTGGACACAAAGCGTGGTTTGACAGCTCTTGCACAACATCAGTGGTACCAGGGCACACACCACCATCGCTCCTCCCCCTGCTGTTCTTCTGATCAGGAGATGCCTGAAGGGCTTGGGCCCTACCAGCAACACCCTGAATTCCACACCTGGCACCTGCAGCCAGCCACTTCACATGTGGTGTTACCCATTCTTGGTGGCTGAGCTTTTTATCAGCAGAAAAATCTGACAAAAAATGTTGTTCCCATTAAACAGCAACATCTTCAAATAGTTTAAATAGTTACTTACATTAATGTAGTTTTTAAAAATTGAAAATTGAATGTAAATTAATTTAATCATTCAGATTCTCTGGAATGGGTTGCCCAGAGAAGCTGTGGATGCCCCATCCCTGCAAATCTTCATGTCCAAGTTGGATGGGGCTTGGAGAAACCGGGCAAAGTGGAAGGTGTCCCTGCCCATGGAAGGGGGGTTGGAACTGGCTTATCTTCAAGGTCTTTTCCAACCCAAACCATTGATTCTATGATTCCATGAAGAACACATGCAATGCCTGGTACTTTACTCTCTATTTAGAGCAGATAGACTACTCTAAAGATACATTCTGGAGTAAATATGCCCTAAGTATACCTATTTCTTTTAAGAGAGTGTTTCGATTGCAATCAGCATGAGGGTGTAAATTGGATCCATTCTTGTTTCAAAAGGTGGGTGTAGGAGCTGCTGCAAGGTGATCCAGGCGTGTTGTCCATGTACATGGACAGTTGGATGAAGAGGATCACCCATCCAGAGGGGATATGGACACTGTCTGCTCAGCCTGGGTGCTCTAACAGTGCCCCTTTCCCTCTCCGGCCACATGAGGAATGGGACTCCTCACTGAGCTCCACTGGATCACATGGAAATTAGAGCCTTGAAATAGTTTTAAGGTGTGTGAAGGTGTGTGTGTGTGTGTGAGTGTGTGTGTATACATGAACCAGAGCCACCCACCCTGATGGCAACAGAGGAGAGCAGGGTTTGTACCCTTGTGTGCCTTGGATCTCCCATCAGCACGGACACCCCAGACAAGTGGTGCACTCCTTGCTCATGGGTGCCACAGAATGCAGATTTTGCTGTTCCCTGAACTGCTGCTGCCCCATTGCAAGATTACCTCTGCTGTCATCAGCAAAAGCAGCACTATCTGCTAGGAATTTGGAAGTTATAGGCAATTTATAAAATATATAGAATTCTAAATGAATCAGGCTGTCATTCTCATACTTAGAAACATTTTTATTAAATATTTTAAACTTCTCTATGAGACAAATAATATTAGTGGCTTTGTGCAACACAGTGGCATGTAAAGTAAAAACAATTTAACGTGCAAGAGATGACAGCATTAAGTTACCCTTCATATTGGCCACCCAACCAGAATGATTACACATGGAAGAGTCACTTATGGCATTTCATGCACAGTGCATCCCCAGCTGGAGGGGTGGAAGCCAGTTTCACACAAGCTGGCTTCAGAACCAGAAAGAGGACAAATGATTCGGCCTGGTGCCCCCATCACTTGCAAATGTCACTGTTTTACTTCCAGGAGCCAGGCCATCAACTCTTCACAGTGCATTGCATTGTTAAGCATATGTTTACCTGGAAACAACACACGGTTATCCTTTCACCAAAATAAAATTAACTCCAGATTCTGAAAAAAAAAGTATTTTTTTTTTACTTTCCTCACTGACAGAGCATCCTTCCCCATTTGAAAAAAAAAAAGGTTTTATGATGAATACTTTAAGTTTCCATTAATGGAAGTCTCAGATGTAGCGATAAGGCCAGCACGATCATTCTTTTTCTGACAGTAGTTCCTGATGGCTTTGTAGATGGCAAAGACAGGGATGGCCAAACCAGGCACTCCGGCGAGGATTACAATGACGGCGTACACCCAGGGGGGATATTCAACCTTCTCTGTTTTGGGGAACGCCTCCTGAAAGAGCAAACAACCAGGCTGCAGAAAGTCATGAGGAGCAAATACCTGGGAACAGGCACACATTCAGTAATTCAACAGATCAAAAATGTAATTGGAACAGTGGCTGGCCATAATGGCACAATAGTTTGCCAATTCCACAGCAGCTTTCAGTTCAAGGGTTTCCAGCCTCAGCTGGTTTGGATTTATTTTTACTTTAAAATGATGTAAAGAAAATGGCATGAAAGAAGTAAGAGGGAGACTGGGGAACTGGAACACTTCCTTGGCACAAAGGAATGTGGGAATGAGGGGCCTGACAGGACACCAGGGCCTTACGGCCAATCAGCATTTTTGTGGGAAGGCTGAAATCAAAGGCTGAGGAAGGGCTGAAACATTATTAGGAGGGAAGTGAGGTTGCAAAGGAGGAGAAAAGTAAGCAGTCCCATTTCCATGTCTTGCAGCAAGTTTTCCGGAAAACTGATGGAAGATGGATATAACTGACAATGACTCTTACATTAAACAAGAATACTTTAAATAATTACAAATAAATATTTTGGTTTACACACTTACATAGCTAGGGTTCCAAGCACTGTAGAGCAGATCTTCGCTGACTGTCACCACCAAATAAAATAAAAAGATAACTAACATAATGAGGGGACTGATAAGTCTCCAGGTAACCTGCCAGAAGATGTTGGGCTTGTGTCCAATCATGAACTCAATATCCTTGTTAAACCTAGAAACAAAAACAGGAAGTTCAGGACCTTGAAAGCGGGCCAGGATCAAAGAATGCCTGCTCATAAACAGGGAAGTCCAAACTATCCTTAGCTGTGTTTCCCAGGAATTTGCTAATGCCAGTGTGAGACCAGAATTGACAACATCAGGAGTTAGACCTCAGCAGTTCAAATTAAGGCGCATATCATTGCAAGTCAGGAAAATTATTTTTGGAAATGTACTATCTTGAAGAAGTCTGTGAGGCATATGTGAAATAGTTTCAACAGGAAAGAGTCAGTGCAGATTTTTTTGGGTTTTTCCCCACAACATATTTCAGTATTGCTTCACAAATTTTTGGTAAGGATCTCAGCGCTGCATAAATTCAAGAGAGTGACACAATATTAAAAAAGAACAAAACCAAATAGCAGTAATTTAATAGTTAGATTATAATATAATGTTTCCCTAATTTGGATATCTACCAGTTTTCTCAGGCTGAAGAATGAAACAAAATTTAACTTTACACATTACTAAGAACACCTGCAATTGCTTTGTTTGGATTATTCATGGAACATGGGGTGGACAATGGGGCAAAAATATTTCAACAAGAAGAAACAAGCCCTACATTGAGAGTGGTACTGTCTGGATCAGTCCTGAACCAATTTATGGCCTCTCCATATAATGCAACACCTTGTGCGTAAACTTCTTTAAAAATAGTTTGGAAGTTTGGGGTTTCTGTTTTAGTCCTTTTGTCTGGCTTTCCTGCATATCCTATGGGGATAAACCTGAGGGGGCTATTCACTTAGTCCTTCAGCTATAAACCACACACTGAATCCACTTGAATCCCAATTACTATGTAAATTTATTTTATCTTTCCATCCCTAACTTCTGAGTTCTAGGTGTCTTATAATGGTATGGAGACCCATGTCCTGGCTGCGGCACACGTTCAGGTGTAGTTCATGTGTGTCATGGATAGCACACATCCAAGTGTGTTCTCCTTCAAGCAACAGAGCCATCTTTCTACCAATGACCTTTTCTCAAAAAAAGGTCACAGAAACTCATCTGGAGCAGATGACACCACTTTTGGGCAGCCCTGATAAGCTCTGTTCTCAAGGAGGACGACAGTGATGTGTGCTGGCCAGGAACGTTAAAGTTTGGTAGAGGCTGTTTTCTGAATCAAACACACACACACACACAGACGTTTTATGGACTCAACCCATTTTTGTGTCCTGGGAATAATTTTAATTTACTTTCTAAAGAGCTCTGAGATCCTAAAGGGAAGGAAAAGTGATCAACATAGACTTTTCTGTCCTTACCAAATTAAAATAAGCCTTCTTTCTCAAGGGTACATCATCTAATTTACCTAACCTGATTCATGCTTCCTCAGGTAGTATAAAAGTATGGGAAAATGGGCCACAAGGGCATTCACCCCATTGCCAGGAGCAGCAGCTGGATCTGGCACAAGTTCAAGTAAAACTTGTGGGTGATTGAATTTCCTGTACTTTATTTCACATTTCTTATGTATTAATTATAAACATGAAGATGTTGAAACTTGATTTATTACATCTCTAGAAAGTTGAGAGGGTAGTTACTCACTGCTACAACTGATAAAGTCCTGGATTTATCAGCTAAGAATGTTTCTCAGTAGCCTTGGTTTTGCAACCTGCTGTAAACCCATATCTGCAGCCTGCCTGGAGATCCCTGTGTTGGACAGTATCATTTAGCACTCCCTGTAAACACTCCTGGGATATACCTCTGGTTTAAACCTTCAGCTTAGTGCCAATGTGCTTGTACTTTGCTTCTGCTAATTAAATGTTTAATGCAGTTGTCCTGAAGAAGAGTTATTATAAATGTCACCATATTTAAAAGGCAAATGAGCTATAGCTATACTCTTATGTAACGGTTGCAAATATCTACATTCTGATGCCTACTTTAAAAATAAATTATTTGCACTCATCATTGCACTCCAGGGCTCTTGTTAATGCCTAAAATTCTCTTGCAATCTTGGGAATGTGTTTGTTTGAACTGTTTGATAAAAAGCATTATTTATTATACTGCATTAGTAAAGTGGAAAGCATTCATACACAAATTCTTAACAAGCATTATTTCTTTGTGCTGAGAACTCTTCAAGAAACCCGAAACATATAAGCAACCCTAAACTACAGCAGCATCATTTCATTGATTTCTATAACAGAAATTCTGTGCACAGAGATGCAGCAAGACTGTAGCTATACAGCAATAATCACTTTATGCATTGATATCTAGTAATGGTTAAGCTGTATTTCATACCTGTCTATTCCATAAATGTAGACGACTGAAAACATCTCACAAAATGCAATTACCAGCAGGGGAACAGAGCCAGCAAAACTGTCAAATATACCCAGCCAGTAATTACCAGAATTCAGCAAAAAAATGAAAGCTAAAAGATAACACACCAAACAAACGAGACCTGTGGGAAAAAAAAACAAAACAATGGCACACTTAGGCAAAGAAAGCAAAAGCAAAAAGAGAAATGAAAGTATTTCCCCAGTAGCTATAAAGCTTAAAAAGTAACTCTTGCAGCCTGAAGGCCACCACTTTATTTTTGTAATGGCACTCTGGGAAGGCTGGCTTCTATTTGGGTAAAACTCTCCTCCTAGCATTGCACAGGTGGGAGATGTTGCAAAAACAAAAGGAGAAAGCTGAGGAAAGAAAACAGGTCCTCTTCCTTGCAGCTGATGGGACAACGTTGCTCTGAGAGAAATCCTGCCTGGGTGAAGGATTCAGGTCCTCCGACTTCCCAGTGGAGGAGACAGTGGTCATAATGAGCAGGCTGAAGGGCAAGCCTAAAGGTGAACAGCTGCCTGCAGGCTCAGAGGGAACCTCACAGGAGCTGCCCCTCCTGGGGAATGTGAGCAAATCTTCAGTATGTTATGTGGGAGTCTTAAGATCATTTCAGATCAGAAGGTAGAAGTGGGGTGGGCCTCTTTTTCAGCACACAAGCTGTTCTCTGGGGAGGATGGGGAGGTCACTTCTCTCTGAAAAAGCTCTTACCAGTAATAAGTTCCTTAGGCACTCTGGAGGGTATAATCTTGAGATCTTGTAAAGGTACAAGCACACCTTCCATATTTCCAAACATAGATGACAAACCCAAGCAGAAGAGCATGATGAAGAAGAGAATGGACCACAAAGGTGAGACGGGCATTTTGGTGATAGCTTCAGTGAAGACAATAAAGGCTAGGCCAGTTCCTTCAGCTCCCTGGGGAAGATTTAGGATCATTAACGCCACACGGCACTTAAATTTATGTTGGTAGTCACTAGACTCTGCAATTAAATAGTTGCTATGCGTTCCTACCATATTGAAGGTATGAATATGTGTTAGGGTGTTAAACTTACATCATTCAGGAAAGTTTCCAGATCACATGTTTCAAACTTGAGGCTTGCAAAAGTTGCTGGATCAGTCATGTTACACAGCTGCTGCATTTGCTCAAAGTTATCTTGGGTTACATTACCTTCTGGCAAATCAAATGCATTCATCAGAGTAAGAATATTTCTGAAAAAGTGAAATGCAAGTAATTTGAAATTATTTATTTGTAAGCATAATCAGGATTCATTTACATCATCAAACAAATTACTAAGAGTGCAATGTCAAGATCAGATTTGACATTGGAAAGTCCAGCAGATGTACATGTGCAATTCTTTATTTCTTCTGAGAGAGTGAGTATAGCACTGTCTGTCATAGCACAGATGGCACTAAATGGATGGACACTCTAGGAACCTGTGCAGGAGTTAGGTGCCTGTCTTAGCATTGCAGACTAAACACCAGTCCCCAGACTGGGTAGCTTCTGGGAATGTCTAAGTTGTCTGCAGCTGTGAATCATGTAGTTTCACAGTTGAATGTGGAGGAACTAGACTGGAAACCACAGAGTCTGGCTGCCCTGGTAAAATGAGGCGTCTCTGATGAGACTTAAGCACTTAAGCTCTCCAGGAGTAAATCTGAACACAGAGCTAACACAGGAACCAGGGAATATTACATTCATGCCATAGGTAGCATGGACATTAATGTGAAATACAGTTGCTTATGCAACATCTATGTAGGAAATGAGGTGACTTAAACAATTATCACTTCCTATGGGATTTGTTCCACAAGAGTCCATATTTTTATAAGTAATGAGTAGCTCTGATGCCATGTGGGTCAAGAGCTGCAATTATGCAGAAATGATAAATCCATTATCAACAGGGTAACAGAGCTGCCTCAGCCAAAACACCTGCATATTCTGTGGGGTTTTTTTTCCCAGTAACTCACTTGTCAAAACAGTCATCATATCTTGCTGTGGCTCTGAATCCAATGATGGAGTATATGACGGTTGCGGCGTAGACGGATGTGAAACCATTGATCACTGAAATGATCACAGCATCTTTCTCACAGTTGTTGCTGCAATTCAAAGAGAAGAAACAATGGATGTCAATCACATTCCCAAAATAAATAGTGAAACTGGCTACCAAGACTAAGAAAAAAGTAGTCTACAGATGCATAGGTGCATCAGTGTGCCCTCTAAGAGCACACAAGGAGTGCTGTTAGATTTAGTAAGTTAAAACCTGGTGCCTTAAGCAATTTAATAGCCGTGGTTTTGGTTTCTTTTGGTGGTTTTTTCCCCTTCAAATAATCCTGTTCATAAGGAATAATTGTCTGAATTGTTTTCATGTTTGGTTCATGGGAAGTAAAGTATGAGGGGTGAAAGAGTTACGTCCCTTCCTTTTCAAGCATGTCGTGGAAGTGTGCAGACACACGTTGCCATGGGCTGTGCCTTCACTGCTGGTGTATTGTGCTGCAAGGTGAAAGATTTGGGCTTGAATTCAGATACTCAGACAGGAAAAGTGAGCAGAAGTTCACTTTTCATAGCTCTTAGGTATGGTGAAATTGCAGTAGCCAAGAGCACTTGGGAAAAGTTTTGTTTGACTGTTGAACGAAAGATGGTTCAAAATGTTCTCAGGTTTCGGAAGAACAATGGAATGTTATGCTGATAAGATGGGACAGAAAAACTCTTTGTAGAAACTTCTCTGCTGCAGGCACTTCAGTGTGCCTGTGCTAACATAAAGAATTTGCAGAGCCAGAGATAGACTTTCATCTGAGGGACAAGATAAAATATCAATATTCCATTAGTTAATGGTTTTAAGAGAAGGCTGTAAAATGGTAGATATCTTATTTCTCCTGGGCAAGAGAGGGGTATTGAGATAAACTTGATGTTGTCATATTTAATTTTCTGAACATGTTCAAGAGGAGAGACAAGCCTGTCCGACCAAGACCTGTCACACTGTGTTCTTTCCCCATTTATAGCATTGCAAATAGGCTTCTGCTGGATGTAGGACATTGAATGGAAATTCCTTGCTGTAGTCTTGTATCAATTTTTGCAATGTCACAAGAGATTCTCAGTGACAGGCTTGAAAAGCATTTTTTCCTTTTAGAGAAATTAACATGCTCAAGCTCCTTCTCATTATGAATTAGTGAATCCTTGATGGCATTGAAACCTTGATGTATTTTCTGATGTTTTTATACTCCCAAACTATCCGGGGCAGAGTTACAGACACCTGGTCCAGCTGATGCTGGATTGCAGGTGGCCCAACACCACAGTGTAACACTGTGGAATTTGAATGGGGATTTTTAAACTTTTATTTCCTTGGGAGTTTAATGACTTTGTTCAGTTTCCTCCTTAAGTCATGAATCATTGAGTATTGAACGAACATGGTCCGATGCCACCGCCCTGTGTGTTGGAAAACCCAGAGGACACTGCTCCATTTCCTTGTGTCTTTTGGAAAGGTGAATACTCTCAGTTCTGACCCCATGATTGTGGGACATTGACTTGGACCTTAAGCAGGGCTTGACACCTCACACTGAGACTTGCAGGCACCGAAAACTCCACGTGATCTTTTCAAAAACACCTGAAATCAAGAGTTGTGGCATGGAACTTCCTCAGTGACTGAAATGCTTGTGTGGTGTAATTGAACCCGTACCAAAACTGAAACACAGGTTTCTGAATGTGTGACCAAACCACATATCCAAAACTTAATTCAGAGATGTTTGTCAAAAATATTAGGTTTAGAGAATGCCACACAGTTTTCCTTCAAGAGCGCTGAAGGGATGGCAGGCACCACGTGGCATTGGTGGTTGCTCCAATGTTTCATGAAGGAGAGTGTAGAATGTAGTGCAGCATCGTAATTTGCAGGCTGGGTCAGTCTCTGGCTGATGGGATTTCTCACTCCCTGGCCCCACAGCCATATATAAAGCAATTGAATTTAAATTTCAACATTTGGATATATCTCCTCATCTCAAAGCTAAAGTTTTAAACTGTGTTCTGTGAATTGACTTCAAATGTGTGCTCTACCACCCTCTTCTGACAGCACTTAGACCAAGGGCATCACCATACACTGAGCACTCCCACAGAGGAAACTCCTGCTCCTCAGCTGGTGGTGGGCAGGCAGTCCCCTTCTTCCTATCCTGCATTGCCACATCTTTCTCTAGGAAGTCAGCCAGAACAGGGACCTGAAATCTTGGTTTGGAGAGCTAGGATCAATCAGAGGAGATGCACCTTACATGTCTGAGGGGAGGCTGTCCCTGTCCCAAGTAGCACAACAATAGGGCAAAACAGAGATGTTTCATTTGAAAGAATGAAATACTCACATGAAATTTGGGGTTTGCCTAGCTACTTACTGAACAGAGTTGTAACTGGAGAATGAAATGAGGCCTCCAAAGGCCAGGGAGAAGGAGTAAAACACCTGAGCTCCTGCATCCAGCCACGTCCTTGGGTTCGCCAGCTCGGTAACCTGAGGCATCAGACACACAGCTTTAAGCACATCCAACATTGCTATTCAAATTAAGTATGACAGATTTAAAACAACAATGAAAACAAGAACAGTAACCATGCCAAACTCACTGTTCTTGAAGAATTTGAACAAATAGGTCAATACTTTTTGTCAAACTTAGTTTTTTTCTAAAAGAAAACCCATCTGAAGTTTTTATATAAGTATTTTGAAAATTGATTAAAAAAATGCTTTCCATAGCTGACAGCTGCCATGCCTGTTTTCAGAAAAGGTATTTGTTGCTTAGCATTAATAATGATCATTCAGAGATCTGCTCATGGAAAATGATCCTCCTTTTAATTTTGTTTAAAAACTGTTGTATAATTAAAACATTCTCTTAGGTCTTTTGTTCATATGGCAATTAGATGGGTACTACTCCCAAATACATGATTTATGCTTTAAATTTAGGCTGGTTCTTAAGTAGAATACAGGAAAATAAATCAGCCAAATAAATGGCAACCGCAGTGCTCTGTGAGGATCATTCAATTCATTATAACAGATTTTGATGGAGGATGGAGAGAGAGAGAGAGAAAATATTTGTGTATATGTACACTTGTTATATCCAGTGCAAAGGATCCACCTTATAGAATCAAGATTTTTAAGGTGTCTGAGGGATAGTTAGAAAAGCACCAGTGGAGAGGACTAACTTGCAATCAGTTGTTAATTACAGAGGGAACCACATCATGTTTCACTGTGCAATGACCCAAGCAGTGACTCACATTAGGGGTGAAGAGATACACAATTCCATTGGTTGATCCTTTCAGCGTCAAGCCGCGGATCAGGAAAATGGTAAGCACCACGTATGGGAGAGTTGATGTCACATACACAGCCTGCACAAAAAAAGTGTAAATAAACCACTCAAATAAAACAAAACACTTGAGTTAAAAAAGTGAAGTAAAGAGAGAAATAATCAAGGTACAGTGACTAACAATAATGGCAAGTTTCAAGTGAGTCACAATTAGCATACTACTGTAATAAATGTTCAATGAAATAGTATGTGTGGTACATTTTGATAATAAACATTTTTTTAAGCAATAGTAGTCTGTTTAAGAGAAATTGTCATTGTTGAAATTCAACTCCAATCATTCAAAAGCAGCATCAAAAATAACCTGCACCCTGAGACCAGACTGATGCGAGTATAGACTCTTAGGGCTTTGCTGCGCAGAAGAACATTGGTCACTCTTTCACAGAGATAATATTTGGGACTCCCACAAACCCAAATAAATCTGTATAGGTATGTTTTGAAGAGAATGGCCATAATAAAAAGAGAGTCCCTTGATCCTACATTAATGATTAATATTAGTGATAAAGTGATTAATATTAGTGTTAAAGTGATAATACCTAAAGAATGTGTTACTAGGACCTGAAAGGACAAGGAAGACTCACAAAAAATTGCTCACAAAAATTTCCACATAAATCAAATCAAGTCAGATTCCCTTTCATTCACCTTAATTCTTCAAAAAGCAGTCTCGGTGATGACACAAAATTTTGGATGTGCTTTCATTCAAAAAACAGACAGTTTCTACAGCATTATTAATTCTGCATAAATAAGGAATCACAACAGCATGATTAATATAACCTCATAAAAAATCCCCCCAGGATAGAGTACCTTTCCTGTCGTTTCAATGCCTCTGATTGTGCACACGTACAGCACAGCCCAAGCACTTGTTAAACACAGCAAAAGCCACCACTGGATACTGCCAGTATCCTCAAGGGAAGAGGAGATGTTCAGCGTTTCTCTGTACCAGAAGTAATCTACAGGAGAGCTCTTGGAACACTCTTCTACATAATCTGTAACCCCAAAATGGTTGTCATTCTGTGTCTTTCATTTACTTGAAAAAAAGGAAGCTAAATAATAAACACCAGTGTTCTAAATTGTTCCACTTAATGCCAATGGATTTGTTGTTGGCACATTTTCAGATTTTTAGAGGCTAGATTCATGGCAAAATGAGAGATTTAGAAGACAACTGTTTAACAGCTCTTTTAATACAGCAGCTCTTCCTCTCCCACACCTCCTTCAGCAATATTTTGTCTTCTGTTTTGTGGGGCATTTGTCAAGGTCTTGTCAGCTCAAGTTGAATCCTCAGCTTCCTGCACTGCCCTGGCCTGTGCAATATTCTGCCCTGGCCTGCCCTTAAATAAGGCTTTCCATACTTATTCTGGGAGGAGAGGAGCAGAGTACTCTGGACAGCTGTTCACAGACCCAGCAGAAAAACCTGCTTCATACAGTGTCATGCAGGGCTGACTATGGAAAACAAAGCTGTTGTCACCAAGCGGTCTCCAAGGAGCTGTAGACTCATCATATTGAGAGATACAGGTGTTTCAAACGGATTATGCCTTTTTTTTTTCGTTTTCAATGTGCTAACGGAGGGCTGTTGGTGAAGAGATGGATGAAACACATTGCCTAAATCTGGAAAATGTTAATATTTATGGTACACTTGCACTCAGTGAATGTTCTGTATTATGAACACATCTGTCAAAATCTACCATGAAGTTTCATATAAAAAGCCAAAATTTGCCTCAAAGATTAAGTGCTGGCCACATTTTATTTAATGTGAATTTGTACAAAACACAAGTATCAAACAGTGCAATGTGCCTGACAGGACTACCATGCCTTACTGCTGTTTTACAGAAAGGCTCATTTAGGGTGACTGTTAGAAACAGAAATCTGTGCTCTGCAACAAAATACAGTATTTTATGAAATATACCTGTTCTGTTGTCATTGAGAGGACAGTTATTCCAAGGCAAGGGCTCTTGGAAGGAGTTGAAGAAATACCACATCACATAGGCAATAATAGTATTATAATATAAGCCCACCAGGAAAGATACAAACATTGATGCTATGCCTGAAAAAAAAATCAGAACACAGTGTAAATTTCAATACTCTTGTCTTCAAGATATATCAAAGTACATGGTATCAAACTCAACCTTTCCTTCCTCCCCTGCTACATTTTGGATGTAAGTTCATCACTGTGAATTTGTTGCCTAAAGGTTGGACAGGTGAGTCCTAAGTAGAGTTACATCCTAAAACCTCTCTGAGACAGAAGCTGATGCCCACTTAGGAGTCGGCTTTATGAGAGGACTAATTCCCTACGGACACCACACAATCCAGTTCACAGCCTTGCCAGCTGATATCTAGGGAGTTTGGGGTGCTGGACACACGTAAAGCTCAACTGATTTGGAATTTTGATTAAATGGGACCCAGATATCTCCTTCTTCCACAATGTCCCTGCAGAGGTCAGCAGAGGTGATGTTGCACAGGATGGATGGCTGCCAGGAGGCACAGTCTGTGACCAGGTACAGAATTCATGCTGATATCTGTCCTCCTCTGCTCCTTCCCAAGTAACCAACCTCTGATGATTTCTCTGGCAGACAGTAAATGCTAATCATTAGCTCCTGAGGACTCTTTGGTTCTAAAGAGTCCTGAAAAATTCCAGATGCAAGGAACAATTATCTTTTGTAACTGATTTACAAATGCAGTGGATGCCAAAACAGCCCTGTTTCTTCCCTTTCAAGTGGTTGAGGTTAGAAGGGATCTCTGGAGGTGGTCTGGTCCAACCCCGTGATCGAGCAGGGCCACCCAAAGTTGGTTGCCCAGGACCATGTCCAGGCAGGCTTTGAGTATCTCTCAGGCTGGAGACTCCACAACCTCCCTGGGCAGCCTGTGCCAGCGCTTGCTCACCCTCACTGTGTTTGCTGGTGTTCAGAGGCACCTCCTGTGTTTCCTGTGTAATGAGGCAGCTGTGGAGATTTTTATGTTTTGTGCATAATGCTGCTTTTACCACATTTTCAAATGGAGTGTTTGAATACTCAGGAGTCTGGTACAGAGGTGAATAGGTATTTTCTGCAAAATACTGTTTCCATGGCTTTTGGAATGGTAAGTCTCAGATGCAAAAATGTAAAATTAGGTGAAGCTGAGGTCTATCAGATAAAGATTCAACTAATATTTGTCCACAGAACAGTTACAGAACAATTTTTGGCACACCTTAAGGTTCATCCTTATGGTAAAAACGGCCAGTATGGATAACACAGAAAATATCTCTGCGGCCTGAAATTGGTCTCAAATTAGAGAAAGGTTTTAACAGGGCCCATGGTACTTGGGAATGTGAGCACGAAACTGTCATTGTGCTTTATCATGATTAGTTTGACCTATCAATGGAGACTTAGGAAGAGGGGAAAAGTAATAGATCCTGAAATCTCTTATGGCACACCAGAATAAAACCCAGAAGATTTGTTCTTTAGATTATCAGTTCAGAGACTTGTGCTTTCGCAGGTGGCTTTTTGACTTACCAACTCCTTTCAGGGTAGGGTGGATAGAGCTCCATACGCCCACACTGCCTTTCCTCAGCCTTTGACCAATGGCAAACTCAAGGTGAAGCAGGGGGATACCCTCCAGGACAAGCAAAATCAGGAAAGGGATCATGAAGGCTCCTGGAATGGATAAGAAAAATAACGATTGCAATCAGTGAAGGACTACAACAAAACAAAAACATCAGGTTTGTGAGATGTTGACATAATAAGCGACCTGTAAGCATCTTTGTGGAAACCCTTCTCTGTTTTCTGCGCAACACTTTGCCTGATTGCCCAGGCAGGGCACTCAATTATGTATGTGGTTTCAGGTAGGGATTCTAATTCTTCCCAAGTGACACACATAAGCAGAAATTGTACACTCTCAAAGTTAAACTTTGAAAAAGCCACCTTTGTATTGCAAGTGGAGGAAAGGTAGCTACTCTCCTGGAATGACTTCTGTTTTGGGGTTTTTTTCTGCAAAAGATGATGGTTTTATAGCTGTGACTCATGCAAAGCATATGAAATAATTGAATGAATTAAGCAAAGTACCTCAAAATATTAGGCAGGAGCCTGGGGCTGTCTGCCTAAAAAACCAATAAGTTCTTGGCATCCCTGTTCAACAACTTTTATGTTTGATTAGAAGACATCTGAAAGACAGGGTTCAAACCTTTGTAATTATTATGAAGTTGGTTAGTACAGGACAAGTATTCTTAATAAATTTTTTCCTGAACAAGGTGTACCTTGGAAATGGGAGATAACATAGAACACCATACTGAACTATGAAAGTGCAGAGTCAAATGCTTGAATATTGGTACACATTAGAGTTATGGTTATCTGTCATTACAAAATGTCTTTAACTTCCTAATCTAAATAGGAGCAAGTAATCTGAATGCAATAAAAAGAATGCAGACCAGAATGTGAAGGGTTCATGTCTAATCTGGATATTTACTGACTTTTTCCTCATGTGCAACAAAAATCAGATAGCAAGTGAAAGAGGAAATCTGAAGAATGAAAACCATTCCAGAAACTGAAATTTACTTCCTGGGGATTCCAAGCTATCAAGAAAGCTGGGGAGCTGTGAGCACAGGGCACACCTTTTAAATTTTTTTCCTTTCCTCTTTTTGTGTCTGTGCAAGGTCATGGAACCCCTTTATCTGCCTTCTCTGTCATAGGTATGTTATGCTTAAAGATTTCTTCTACAGCATCTTAATAAAGGTACCTCTGTAAGCATCTGGAGGAAATCCCCTGAGGCTGATAGAGCACTCTTGGCATGTCCACCATAGAAGGTGGTTCAACTCTGAGAGTCCTGCAGCAAATTTTACACACTGTGCTGTTGACAGGGAGAGCTATGGTGTTGGGACTGTGCTGCTGCTGAATCTCCCTGCCTTGGAGGGAAAGCCACGTCTGCCCAGACTGCCAGAACTGTGTGAGTGGAGGGGAACTGCGCACTTAAGATTAGTGACAAAAAATGGAGCCTAAATCAGAATATCAGTCTGCCTGCTGTCTGCTGAAAGCAAAAGGTTCAGACTACCTTTGAATGCTTTCCAATGCTGCATAGGAAACAGCCTGATCTTCCCCCGCTTCTGCCAACAGAAACGGTAGCTATCAAAAAAGATTTTTCTTCGACAGGCATGATAAAGAACAATTGGTCATAGCTTGAAGAGACTATGAAGGTTGTACATTTCCTTATTCAACAAGATCTTTGACCAGGGAGATAATTTCTAATCAAGTCCTTAAGTGATCTTACTGTGACCTGACCAAAAAAAATGATGTGTCTCCATTAGGAGCACCTTAGCGGAACTAACTGCCAGTCCATGCTTGAGTTTCAAGGCACAATCTAAAATCACTACAAGCTGAGTTTCAAAGGGTGACAAGGACTTATCCTCAGTTCAAATGGGGAGTGTTTGGATCAGGTAGCTGTACAGATCCATCTTCTGGACTTAACTGTTACCGTTGCTGAAGAAGGGCTTTACCAGAGAGAATTGAGAGTATGGTACAGAAGACACCTATATGGCATCCAAAAGAGCAGGTAACAAGAAAAGATCCAGGTGAGGCAGCCATACAAACTCTGTAGGGTCAGGTTTCAGACTCTTATGAGGTGTCTTGGGCTTGAAACAGAGAGAATACTCTGGAATTTAAAACTGCCGGTATAAATACAATGTGTTCTTCTCTGATCTTACCCTCACGAGAGCTCCTGGTCAGAGTGTGACATGAGGGAAGCTGTGCCAGACTGACACGGGGTTGGAGCACAGGGCATATTTATGGCTGCCTGCACTTCCACGCATTGGTAAGTAACTCGGTCTTCCTGAAAGGCCAGAGACTCTGTGTGTGGAGGTTGTCCCACTGACCCATCAGGAGGGGGAGGGTGGGTTCCCTCCCATCAGGAAAGGAAGCCACCAGGATGTAAGGGGATGTAATGCAACAGTGAGGGGGCACTCCCTGCATATATTGCAAAAATCGTGTTTTCTATGAAAGCAAAAGCAAACCAGTTAGGAGAAGTGTTATTCACAGAAAGAGGGTGGAGAATCAGCAGAGAACAAACTATTTGAAGTCAAATTTGCATTCACTGTGTATCTAATCAGATGAATAGGGGCCCTTAGGTGCACACCAGTTCCAGCACAGCTAAGGAAGTCCATAAAGACAGAATAGGACAAGCCTTTAGAAACTGAAAGGACAGACTGAATCAGTTCCTTGCAGTGATTGAGTTTGACACAGTTTCAATGAGTCCCAGAACCTCTGCCAACATGGGTAAAAACCTCACACTGTCAAGAGTGATGCCAGGCACAGGTGGATGAGGAGCCTATCACCATTTCTGGCTTAGTTGCCTTTCAGCCGCCAGTCAACAAAGCATGGAGAGGCCTGCCCTGTTACATCTGACAGTAGTAGCTCCTGCAGTCAGTAAATTTGTAGAAGTCCCTGGAATGGTGGGAAACAGAGGAAAGAACCTTGTTTTGGAAGTGATCCTAGGCCCCCCAAAATTTGAATATTTCACAGGTTTGTAACATGAAAATACACAGTCAGAAAGAGTCAGGAATTGACTGCTTTAGCACTGACACCATTTGTAACAATATCTCAACTAAGACCACAATGCTAAATTTGAATTTGCAACTAGGGGAGTTCACTTTCCACAAAACTGGATGGATCATCGTAGTTCACTCTTTTCTGGCATTACAAAATAGCCACTTTTCTCCAAAGTGAGACAGCACCAGCCTGAGGTTCCCCTTTCTGTCACAGAGCTGCTCCACACTAATGTAAGGCTGTTCTTGCAAGGACTAAATGGTTTCCTGAGAAGGGGATATAGCTGCGATGTGAGAAGTGAGGAAGAAAACAAATAAGATACTCTTCGTCTTGGAGATGATGTGCACTTAATTCTTTTACTGAAGGGATAGACTGACATAGTAGAAAGAGAGGAATAGTCAGCAAAGTTGTAAGTTTAGAAAACATCTACAAATAACAAATCATAATGAGTCCTTCAGTCTTTGACTAATAAAAAGTATGTCCCAAGTCAGTTTTTCTTCTGGCTTTCCTCTGAAACCTTTTCAGTTTGTCAGTCTACATTTTTACAGTAGTAGCTAGTTTTTAATGCATGCAGGATGAACCACGCTGATTTTAAAAAATCATAATTTTTTGGTAAGAAGGGTTTTTGTGTGTGCCTAAATGACATGCTTTATAGAAGTCTGAGAATACCATGTCTGTACAGTTACTTTTGGCAACCGACTTCAAGAAAAAATATAATTTCTGGTGCACTGATCACTTTTCAGTGACTAGTCATTCATCCTGATGTGTGGCACATGCCACAACGGGCTCAGCATTTTGAACAGCATTTTATGTATTTGAAACTACCAATATTTAGATGTAGAAATATTGCTATATTTTCAAGAGAAATAAAATTACAGCTCTCATTTATATATGACACTTCTTTTCTCTTTCTTGGGTTCTTTGATTTCTAGGGTTCAATTCTAGCAGCCAGCTCAGAAATCCATCTCTGCTGTATTTTCCCTTCCTCTCAATTGCCCCCCAACCTTTCTGAAAAAAGCTATAATGGAAAAATAATAATTTGGCTTGGCGAAGCTGCTATATAGAATCATAGAGTCATTTTGGTTGGAAAGGACGTCTAAGATCATGGAGTCCAATCACTAACCACAGCGTTCACCACTACACCCTGTCCCCAGGTGCCACGTCCACACACCTTTAGAACACTTCCAGGTCCACGTGGAATGCAAAAAACCAAACCAATACTTTTTAAGCTGTCACAATTTTATGATCCTAACAAATGAACCAATGATCTGAAAAAAGACCCAATATAGATGTACACAAACAATGACTGATATTCCAGTCTGAAAACCTTACAACGGAGATATTAGATTCTCATCCTGTTTCAATAATGTACTTCAAAACAAATAATATTTGGTTTGAACATCTGTATAGCTGTTATTCTCTCTCTAATCTAAGAGCTTCTTAATGTCAAATTGAAAAAAATCATTATTGCTTGCACATTATTCCTCACAAAGGGAAGGTAGACAGACTTCAGGTGGAGAGGTTTTACTATACTAATATATTCTTAGACCTCAGCTGTAACAACACGTCATTTCATCAACTGCTAAGTGAGGAATTGCTGATGTCATTACTGTCACGTCATTCAGTGTGGCATGCACAGAGATAAAAAAGTTCTCCCTTGTGCAGTGGCAAGGTTTCCATATGCGAGCTGTAGAGTTGGAGACTTTTTTTTAAATCAATGGTTTAAACATTAAATATGCATCCTCTTTTTTATAATGGTCATCAGGGATAAAATGAAAATGTTTACCAGTTGATTAAATGACATGTTGCTCAATAAAGATTAAACAAAAACTATGAGTAATGTCAGAGACAGCTATCAAATGAAGGGAAATTTCAATCTCGTTAAGCTGGTGAAATTGTTGAGGCAAACACCACACCTTTTACATTGTGTGCATATTGAACTCTATTTTGCCTTTGGTAATGATGGATTTGACAACTTTTAAGACATTAAAGGATAAAATGTGCTTTACTCTACTAAATTTCACTGGGGTATATATTCCATTTTAAAAAATATAAACTCATAATCTATGACAACAAAAGTAAGTAAATTATGTAACCACCAGTTTCTTTTTGTGTATTTGGGTATCTAAGGGTTAAAACACTATCACAGTGTTATGTTTAGGAAGAAGCACCTCTTAAATAATTCCAGATTTAAGTTCAACATCTGAAAACAAGCGTTACTCATAAACTCAGTGTTCCTAACTACCTTTACCACAGACAATTTGCAGAGAAAAAATCCCCCTTCTCTGAAGTGCAAGTACCACACAAGGGTAAACGTTATACTTCACTGTAGTCCATTTACGTTTCATAAGGGATGTAAAATGTGCAAGCGCCAATTCACAAAGTAGGTGGACATCCAGCCTCATTCAGGAATGTCCTTGGCTGAAATACTCTCTACACCATTGCTACCAGACCTCACCCATCCAAAATGATCCAAACATTCATCCATATAACTCATATTCAAAAAGAAAGAAGTTCAGATAGCAAAGCAAATCCTTAGAAATTAGAAACAGTTTTCAGGAGACAGTCTGTGCAACCTTGTTTCTGCACATACCTAATATCTGATCTGTGGTCACACAGGACTTTTTCACATCCACTGCAGATATTTCCTGCACAGCAAATAGCTGCTTAGTTTTTCTTTTAAATCTCTTAATGCACGACCATAATCCATCATCATATCCAATGTGAGCTTTAGGATTCTAAAATAATCACTCCGGGAACAACGTGAGGAGGAACATAATCCCCATTTCCAGTGGGAGAGCAGGAGCAGGGATTCCTGCTGCTCTGCACCCAGGATTCAGTGAAGACGTATCTTGAAGACACAAAGTATGAGGACATACACCATCCAAGGTAGAGGCACTGGAACTACTGGGGAAGAATGGAGTTTCCTCAGTGAACTCATGAGTGTGGTGCTTGTCTTCCAGTGGATAATTTGGAAGAAGGTGCATAATATTGCTGTTTTACCCTACTCTGTTACAGAGGCACATCTGCGCCCCTGAGTGGACCATACAAATGCAAAGATGAGTGAGTCATCTTGGCCGCCATGTTGAGGGGCAAAGATTAAGGCAAAACTTGCCCAAAATGTCTAGTAAATGCACATTTCCAACTGGATGTAGGTGAAACTGGATAGAGGGAGCACAACAGAAGTAGGATGTCATACACAATGACTTCTACAAGCATCCCATTCTGGAGTGGTTTTACAGTGTCAGGCAGTTTCCCTCAGCAATCTGACAGCTGCAATCCGAGATGTTGCAGTGCTGCCTCCATTGGGTACTTGGTATACTGCGAGCGTGGCTGTATGGGAATTAGAGATGCAGGAGCCAGAAAATCTCATGAGGCAGAAATTGTCTCAACACCCAAATACCTTCAGAAATAAGAACTTCAAGATCTGTTTTTACAATACAAATAATCACATGTTCAAATTCAAAGGCATCCATCCAAAGAGCAGAAGAATAGGCAGNGAAAAAAAGGCAGTTTTTTTTTTTTTTTTTTTTTTTTTGATTTAAGGGAGATGTTTGAGAACAGAAACTGTAATGGGAGGAGGACAGTGGTGGCAGGAGTTGTATTTAGACCTACCACAAGAGCCTGAGGTGCACTGTACAGCAGAGGAGGAGGAGGAGGGATTGCACAATAGCTCTCCATCCTTATGTGTGAAGAAATTAGGGACTTTCTAAGAAGTCACAGGAAGGCATTGCTGACTGCTTGTGTTCATTGATATGAGTCACAGCATATGGCGCTGTGCAGAAGAATTACTAGAGAAGGTAGCAAGTCTGGCTAGAAGGACACATATCTGTGTATTATCTTATAATTCCTTTGCTATGTGCTCTCTTTCAATTTCTGCCTAAAATTTGAGTGAGAGCGTCCCAGGGAAAAAAGAAGCCAGGGTTAACTGTTGTCAGAGTTCCTGACAGTGTTTCCTGAGAAAG
This sequence comes from Edolisoma coerulescens, assembly GCA_013397115.1. Classification (NCBI taxonomy): domain Eukaryota; kingdom Metazoa; phylum Chordata; class Aves; order Passeriformes; family Campephagidae; genus Edolisoma; species Edolisoma coerulescens. The sequence continues at coordinate 5,796,158 of VWZW01006289.1, forward strand.
GACAAGTCACAGGATGATGAGAAAGAAAAATAATTGCTGCCAGAGGACTGACACACACACAAGCAATTTGTAAATGTTCACTGACATCAGTCATAAAACCATGATCCTTACCAAGTTCTTTGAATTTGTTGGGTGCTTGCTTTTCAGCTGCATTTCACATGACTAGAGCACAAGGGAAAGAAAGACTGAAAAGCAGGGAAGCGCCTATAAATCTACCCTGGAAAATAGGGCATGTCCACTTTCTAAAACTAAGTAGAAGAACCTGAGAAGCCAATGAGTACCATCAATTTTGGAGATATACATCCACTTTTTTCAAATTAAAATTGTCAAATATAGAAAAGAGCTTCTGATTGTGTGTATGGGTCTTGTAATGTTTTTGCTACAAGAGCTGACTCTGCTGCAAATGACCTCCAGTTTGCACTGCAAATTCTAAACATCAGCCCATGTTAGAGAAATCTTAAAGATAAAAGCATCTCTTCTTGCAGCTGAGCCACCTGTTGTTCCATGTACCTTGGTCTGAGTGAGCAGCTCCCCTCAGAACCCTCATTTCTCCCTACTCTAACTAGGAGAGCAATTTTTAAACACCTCACCATGTACATGTAAAGAAAATTACTTTGAAATACTGTTCCTTAAGCCAAAATTTTTGTTTCAAGATCAAGCATTACAAAGGAACAAATGCATTTTACACATATCCCAGAGTGAAACATGGACAATAACCAGATAGCAGACAGAAAAGTCTGTGAGAAAATGGAAAATTTATATTGTTGTATAATAAAACAAAATTTTTAACATGGTCAGTCAGTCCTTACCTAAACCTTAAGCAGTCCCAGTAAATGATAGATTAAATAACATACACTTGGATTTGAAATGACTTAATAACACCAACTGCTAAAAAAATATTCTTAATGTTAACTTCATTCATGCTGCTATTCCTAGCAAAAATTACACAAACGCTGACTCTACAGGTGATACAGGGATCAGTCCAAGCCCAATGAAAAACCTATTATAAAAAGATCATTTGGGATGATGATCAGAATCATAGTACCAAGTAGTATATTAATATTTTAAATACACACTGTATACATGTACGTATGTAAAGCAACATTGGGTTTAGATTGAGGAAATAAACTACGTACATGACAGTGGAAGATTAATTTTTTCAATCCTGTGTCCTGAAGTAAAAACCAGACCCTTCCTTTTCTTCCATCACTAACGTGACTTCAGTGGGTGTTCATGACCTGTGAAATTACCTTCTCTGTTATACAGTCTCCTAGAGAGAACATCACTGTTCTCACAGGACCTGAACAGTTCTAAACATATTCTATTATTTATTTACCAAAAGAGAGAGCAAACCTGGTTTATACCCAAAGTTAGTTAAGATGTATTAAAGACATACCTCCTCCATGGCTCTGACAGAGATACGGGAACCTCCAGACATTTCCTAAGCCCACACAAAACCCTACACACGTCAGCATATACTGAGCCTTGTTGTCCCATTTTGGTCTGGAGTCTGCCTCTTCTTTCTCAAGGACCTCAAGTTCAGCATGGGAAGGTATCCTGTCCTCCAGGCCAGGATTGGGCAGCTTCAGCTTTACCATGTTTTAAATTTCCTGACTGAAAGTGCTGCCAGGGATGAATAATGAAACAGCCAGCTTGTCAGAACCCTGTTCAAAAAGAGACCATCTATTTGCTGTCTTCAGCTATATATACTGAACCTTTGGCACTGGACTTGTAAGTGCAGGCTTGTGGTAAAAAGAAGAGTCAGCAAATCATTCAATTGACCAAGTCAGCTCTGACACTTATTAATGCTTTATCTGCCAAGGTTTTACGGAACAGTCTGTTCATCCAGCAGGATACATTGATTTCAGCTAATGTAATTCAGGAGATAATTTGGCTATAAACCCTAATCGCCTATAAGGATATGTAACACCCCTTGCCACTCCCCTGTTTAAACTCACTTAAATACAAATATAGCCCTAGCAAACGAGGAATAGTAGGATTCCACTGACTTCAGACTAAATACAGAGATTTCATATCAGTTTTATCAGGAAGATAAACTGACTGTGACTCACCATCACGTTCAGTTTCCCATTATGTATGCTTACAAAACTGTATGTTTCACAATAAATGTTTCTCTGTAATAGATTGTACTCTACTAAATGTTCTGACCAAAAGGATGGAGAACGAAAGGGATTATAAAATCTGACCTTTAAAGTCATAAGCAAAATCTGCTTACCCTAACACCTCTAATCAGTACAGAACAAGGTCTGAAGAACACAACATCTTTCTTATAAATGGGCTTGAAATCAAAGGTCCCTTCACCTTTTCAGCAACCCTAGATATAGTGGTCAAGAATAAAAAAAAATACACTGGTTAAAAAATATCACAGATATTACTCCTATCCTCATTATTTCAGCACAATCTTATCAAAACTGTTCCCTTTGAACCTCACTGTTTTCAAAAGATAAGTCACTTGTCACTGAAAACTATACATAAAATCTAACACTGTATACGTCATAAGAAATGTTGTTGGCTACAGGCTCATTGCATGCAGTGATACAGGGTGGTCAAAACAAAGAACTAGGAGAGATCTTGGAAGTCCAGCCCCTGGAAAAAGAGGTGAACACATCATAGCATCCCTTTGCAATCTTATCATGTTTATTCAAAGTTGATTCCAAAGGCTGTTCAATATCTTTGGATAGAAGAGTTACAAAAAAAATATCTTCATCCTTCACGTGGACAACTCCATACAGTAGCCCATATGGATTTTCCCTGGGCCTTGTAATAGGTACTAATATTTCCCTAATGTGACTCGAAGTATCTCTCAGTCTGCCTAGTGATAGCACTTGCCTTTTTCATGACCCTGTCAGGTCTGTGGATGTGCTATCTCCTAATTAACCAGTGGAGCAGCAACTTTTTTCTCCTTTACTGATTCCAGCTAAGGATTTCCTAGCTTGTGGCAGAACTTCCTTTTCTAAGTTGTCGAAAGCATATTGTCAATTTCACTCAGTTTCTGCTACTCCAGTGCATTGAGCTGCACAGCTCTTCCTGAATGATACTTTTACAGCATTCACAATCCTTCTGAGAATGTGTCAGGAGTATTTCATTACCATGCTACTAATTTTTGTCCTTAGTCATTAGTGGAAGAATGACAAAACACTGTTCCTAAACGGATCCTTTGGGAGCTGCCTTAGTAACCTCCCCTTAGATCACCATTTCTGCTTTCAAGCACAGCTTACTATCATTATTAGATTTTTACCAAGTTCGTTGTTCCCAGACTCATCATAGAATCATAGAATGCTTTGGAAGGGACCTTAAAGGTCATTTATTTCCAAGCTCCCAGCCATTGGCAGGGAGACCTTCCACTAGACCAAGCTGCTCAAAGCTCCCACCCAGCTTGTGGATGGGTCATCTGCAACTTCTCTGTGCAACCTGTCCCAGTGCCTCACCACTCTTATAGTGAAGAATTTCTTCCCGTTATCTAATCTAAACCTACTCTCTTTAATTTTGAAGCCATTACCCCCTGTCTTATCACTGCATGCCCTGTCAGAAGTCCCTTTCTGGCTTCTTTGTAGTCCCTTCAGGTACTGGAAGGTGCTCTAAGGTCTCCCTGGAGCCTGTTCTTCTCCAAGCTGAACAGCCCCAACTCTCTCAGCCTATCTTCATAGGAGAGGTGCTCCAGCTCTCTGATTATCTTTGTGGACACCTCTGGCCTTGCTCCAACTGGTCCACATCTTCCTTGTCCAGAGAGCCCCAGGGCTGGATGCCGTGGTGGTGACTTACAAGTGCAGAGCACAGGGGAGAATCACCTCCCTTGACCTCAAGGTCACGCTTTTTTTGATGCAGAAGTTGGTTGATTCATCTCCTGGGCTGCAAATGCACACTGTTGGCTCACATCCAGCTTTTTGTCCACCAACATCTCAACAGTCCTTCTCTGCAGGGGTGCTCCCAGTTCATTCACCACCCAGCCTATATTTGTGCTTGGGATTGCCCTGACCCAGGTGCAGCACTTTTCACTTGGACTAGTTGAACCCCATTATGTTCTCATGTGCCCACTTCTCAAGGTTGTCCAGGTCCCCACGGATGGCATCCTGTCCTTCTGTTGTGTCAATTGCACCACCGTGTTCATGTTATATCTCCTATTCAGTTCAATTAATACATCTAGTTGTGGTCACGTGGTAACTGGTTACTGAAAATGTCTCTCTTCTAAGTTTCATGTGCAAGCAGCTTCTATCGGGATCCAAAAATACAGTCCTGATTGCCTTCTATTGAGCAAATCCTCTTTTTGAAGAATTTTATCTTGCTCTGGTAATGCAAGGTGCCAGTGGTTGTTAGTTATCTATCAGTTGTTAAATATTTGCAGAAGCAAATATGCTGGTCTGGCATCTAGCTCGAATGTCTTTATCCGAGTAATAGCATGGCTAATGACATTGGAAGGCACTGTGCCTTTTTCTGAAGGACCTACTGTAGCAGTGACACCAGTTCCAATATGATCCGCAGGTGCTTGGAGGTGTTGTCTATATTGCCACCCTGTGGACTGGAACAAGCAAGTTGGGGCTGCCCTTCCCTCGTCACAGTCACTTGTTCATTCATCGGAGCCCTTTCCTGTGCTCTAAGGTGAACTCCTCCTTCAAGTGATGCCAGGCTTATGTTTGCCAGGTCCAACAGGTTTATTAGGGCTAATAAACCACTATGAAATCCATCCTTTCATGATATAGGCTGCTACACAAGAAATGTATTGCATACTGGTAATTAAAAATGCAGGAGAAAATTAATCTTACATTTAGATTGGGTTACTTGTGTTAAGATATGTCTAATGACACATTTTTCTTTTTGTCTCATTCCCCCATACTTTTAATGTACTATTTTTTCCAAAGTTAAAAAGGGCTATCTAAAAAAGTAAGCCAACTTGTTTGTAAGTAACACACAATTTTACAAAAACACAATTAAAAAGGAAATACCCCCTTTATAAAACCCCTGTATTTTACTGGAACATACACACATAGGCATTTGTGGAAGAATGGGGGTATACTCCTTTTCTTAGATGAACATTTCTTTCATCTCACAGGATGATGATGATGTTATGAAAGAGTACGAGAGGGGGTGGCAGTAAAGAAAAGGAATGGCAGCAGAAGGTTATTTGGGATATAAATCAAGGCCACAGGAAGGACGGAGACACTCATTTCCTTTTGTGGGGCTGGGTCTGGTCATGGTGCAGTACCACCTGGGCCAAGGGACTCCTGGCTATGGGCAGCCCTCAGGATGTGCAGGTAGCCTGGCTCCACAGGGATGTTCCCAGCTGGAAGACAAGCTGTCCTCCCCTGCAGCCCTGACACACTCCACCAAACCGGCCACCGGGCAGCTGCCCCTGCTCTGCCCTCTCTGTGCCAGTACAGGCACTCCTGGGCCAGCACAGCTTACTTCCAGCCCTTCAGGAAGCTGTCCCATACGGAGAAGGACTGAAAGGGGGTCGTAATGAGGTGGGGGTTGGTCTCTTCTCCCAGGTAACAAGCGACAGGATGCAGAGGAAACGGACTCAAGTTGTGCCAGAGGAGTTCTGGATTGGATACTAGGGAAAATTTCTTCCTGGAAACAGTGGCGAGGCTTTGGAACAGGCTGCTCAGGGAACTGGTGAAATCATCACCCTTGGGTTTTGAATCATCCTAATAATGGTGGATCACTATCTAGCAAGAAAAATTACTGAAGCAAAAGACTGGGAATCCAGTGCCAAAAAACTGAAGTCTGAAGCCTTGGGTCATAAAAGATTAGCAGATCCTTGTGCCACAGCTTTCAGATCAACTAGCTCTGCACAGTTTCATAATAGTGTATTAATTGTTCCTATTTATTGCCATAATAAAACACTTGAGATAATTTAAAAGCAAACGGAAATCTTTTACAGCTACGTAAAGTTATGTGCAGCCACGCTCCTGTGAGGAGCAGGGAGTTGGAACTGATGACCCTTCTGGGTCCCTTCCAATTCAAGATATTTTATGACTCTATGATTCTTGTGCCTTCCATCATGGGCTGGAGGAGACTGCATCAGGGGAAGTTTTTTATCTGGATCCTGCGAAGGGGAGGACAAATAGGAAGAAGCATGACACGACAGAACTGTTCTTCCGAAAAAAACTAATTCCTTTCATATAAAGCCGTTGAGAAAAGCAAAGACCACTGGCAATATACATTATTTGCAACTAGGTTTCAGGTTGCAACCAATAGTTTCAGGCATGAAATGCAGTATGATCCTTTCATTGTGATTCTGTTATGGCTGGTATGACATAGGACAAATCTGTAACTCTCCAGATATTTTCATTGTTCCTTGCAATATACCAGGCTATTAGGATTAACCACATTATTTTCCGACCATTTTTAGTACGGCAGCAGACACTGGTGTGAAATCTCTTACTCTAGTAATTCTATAGCAGTATCTTACCAGCCTTAATCCCATTTTCTTTCCAGTCAGCTTCTACTTTGTAGTCAAAGCATCCTATACAGCAATATGATTATTCTTGCTCGTGTAATGAGCCTAAACCAGGAAAAGATGGAAATGTAAAGATGGTGAAGGAGAAGCAGAAGCAGAAGCAGAAGAAGAAGAAGAAGAAGAAGAAGAAGAAGAAGAAGAAGAAGAAGAAGAAAAATCAGAGGTTAAACAAAATAGTCTCTCTGACAGCCCACCCTTTAAAATAGGTGGAGAAAACACAAAATCCTTTGACAAGCTCCCAGTGGATAGCATCCTTGGCCAGATGTGCAAAAAGGGAGCCCCAGGCTCAAGAGCAGACTCAAAATCTGCAGCCTAGGGGACAATAATGATCATACTAGAAAGGGAGATATGCAGGCAAAATATTTCAGAGTTGCTTAGTTTTAAGGGTAATAAACAATCGCAGTTTACCTTGCCAATAAATGATCGGTAGATCTTTAACTTGATCTAAGTTTTATGCTCCATTGTTCTCAAACTCTACCTGATAAGTAACCAAAAGGCACAGCTCTCACAGCTCCTCAGCTGGCATGATTTGATTTCCTACGTGAGCGCTTGAAAGCTGCTGCCACCAGCCCACTGCAGTTCCAGCAGGGATACGTTAAAGACTTTGGAGATGTCCAATTAACTTTGGAGCCTAAATTTCTTCTCATGAGATTGTAAACTTCTCCATATGGGAGAGAAGTTCTGTGCCAATAAGTATCACTGCAAGGGAGAAATAAGACAGCACTGAGCTGTTGGTGGAACTCTGTCCCAGGCTAATGGGAGCACAACAGAGGTAGGATGTCACACACAGTGACTTCCACATGCATCCCATTCTGGAGTGGTTTTATGATGTCAAGGAGTTTCCTTCAGCAATCTGACATGCCTAGAAATTTTCAGTTCATCTTTATTGTGGAAGTAGCAGTGTCCTTAGCCACAGAAAAATTAAAGGGAACAAGCTATGAACAGCACGTCTGGTGTAGTTCATCCAGAACTGAGCTGACACTGATGCGTGTGTGGCCTCTTTCTCCTTTTTACCTCCCAGAAAGAGGCACAATCTTTATTTTTGTCTATACTGGTAGTTTGCCTAGTATTTCCTTCAGTTTAAATACAAATATTTCACTGAAGTAATATCAGCTCCAGCAGCATGCTTTGTTGTTTTATTCTTTTTGTTGACACCAGGGAGAGAGAGATGTGCTGTCTTTAATATTTCACTATATACAGTCACAAGATCACCAAAATACTGCTTTCATCTTTGAGTACATCTCATGTTTGGAATAACTCGGAGGGGAAATACAGGTAAGGAGCATAGGTGTAGAAATGCTTCTGTGGACAGTGCCAAATTGTCTGATCTCATAATCAGAGGGCTGGAGCGCTTCTTCTATGAAGACAGGCTGAAAGAGTTGGAGTTGTTCAGCCTGGAGAAGAAACGACTGGGGGAGACCTTACTGTAGCCTTTCAGTACATCAAGGGAGCTCATTATGAACAGGGGTAAATTTTTAGCAGGGCCTGTTGTGATTGGACAATGGATAAAGGTTTTAAACTAAAAGAGCATTGGTTTAGACTAGATACAAGGAAGAATTTTTTTACAAGGGTGGTGAAACACTGGCACAGGTTGCCCAGAGAGGTGGCAGGTGTTCCATCCCTGGAAACATTCAAGGTCAGGTTGGATGGGACTCTGAGCAACCTGGTCTGTTTGGAGATGTCCTTGCTCATTGCAGGTGGGTGGGACTAGATGAGTTTTAAAGGTCCCTTCCAACTCAAACCATTCTATAATGGTCAGCATCCCGCTAAATTTCTTAGTCAGTGAAGTGCTATTGCTTGGGAACTGTCTCACAGGTGTTTCTTCTCCAGCAGGCAGCAGAACACGTTGACAGCTGTAGATTGCTTCTTGCCATCTTCATTAATCAATGAACAGTGTTCTTTAATCAAGTTTGTCACAGTTTTCTACTGCTGTAGAATACGATGAGGTGCTAATAAGTTGAACTACACCCAACCCCTGCCTGCCGCCTTTGCACAGAGGTCTGCCCCAGCACCCACTTCAGAGGGGACAAGTTCATCCTGGATTGGTCACCGAACACGACGTTTTTGCTCACCTTTCTTGTTATTACGCCCGGAGGTGTTTGGGCCAGAGAGCTCTGATGGGCAGCGACCTCTGTGTAGCATTAGGAGATGTGCTCCAGCGGAGCTCACGGGAAGAGAGGATGCGGCTGCGGCTGCCGGCTGGAAGAGCCATCAGCCACAAGGGGGAAGCAGCATCCAGCGATACAAACACCAACCACTGCAGCTGAGGATTTTGTTCTGATTGCGATAAGCTCAGAGAAGAGGTGTCTCAGAAATATAAACCTGTGATGAGCACAAGAGTGAAGAGGCATTTTTTCAGCAGCTGGACAGCTCAGGAGAGCTCAGCACAGGGCTGTTAGGGTGCATGACTGTGAACAGCTGCCACCACTGTTCTTACAGTCCACCAGTTCTCTTCAAATCCTTCCATCTGGACTCCTTGTTTCCAGAAGCACATTTACTTTCAGTTTTTGTTGCAGCAATCAGTCAGCTGTTTTGTTGCGAAGGGGCCATTGCCTCATTGCTGAGCTATGCTAAATTTCAGTGAGTTATTTCTTAGCTGACCCATCTGTTGTCTCAGATATGCAGTGAAAGCTCCTGGACCAGGCAGTAAATTAACGACCAATAAATGTGGGCCTTGGCATGCACACCAGCAAAGCCTTCATACCCAGCTGCACCACAACTGCTACTAGAAACTTGACTTTCATCCTTTTTTTCACAGCAATGATTCAAATTCCTTTGACCTCACCACAATAACTGAACTACTGTTTCTGCCTTGGATCCTCTGCAGAGGAACACTTGTTTTCTCATCCTCACCTCATGCAGGAGTGCTCAAACCCATGCTTTTAAGAGCCAGAGGACTGAGAAGGATTGTGTTAAATACAAATAGATTGAGGATCTCTTATTACAGGAACAAGGATTTCCAGAGTGTCTGAACACTGTCCTCGAGCAGCTGGACTGCAGTTCTTCACAGAGGGCAGGAAGACGAGGAAAATGAAAAGCAGTTGACATGCAGAATGAGATCTGAGGGATTCCGGAGGAAGGCAGAATATCCTACACAACACTCTGTCAGAAGGAATGTCTCCATTCTTTCAGAGGGATGGTCACTTTAACCCCACATCTTTAGTTAATGCTCTTCACTTACCTATTTAACAGTGAGCTTTCCTAAGAAAAAAAACTTTACAACATATTCTTTTCCCAGCACCAAGACCAAAACTTTTCACCTGCCAATTTAAAAAATGTACAATTCGTAAAACCAAAAATGGTGCAATTAGCTTGGAAAATCTGAATAAAGTGGCAAATTCCAGTTCTCCCACCCACCTGGCCCAACTTACAAAACAGTGCAGAAATATGTAAAGGTTTTTATTAATTGTTATTGTTTAACAGCTGAGTGACAATTTTATAACAAAAATAAGTTCATTAAATACTTTGAAAACAAATTTTTCTTGCATTCTACATAAATATGTGAGCAATTCCAAACAATTAACCAATCCAGAATAAGTGGTGGGCAAGATAAAACTTACATTAGAATTTTCAGCATAACAACCTACAAGGGGGGAACATTTCAAAAATACATTGCACACCTACAAACATGAGTTTTGGTAGAAACTAACAGGACCAGTGCTTCTGAACCAGTTATACACTTCTAAAAAGCCTTCTGAAATAACTCTTCAGTCTTAATACAATGATCTTCAAAGTGTCCATGAACAATAGTTCAATCAGCTGTACAAATAAATGACACTTCTAAAAAGGAGAAAGTGAATACCAAACCTTTACTACATTGCATCCAACCCTGTACCACCAAGTGTGAATGGCTTGAATGTCCATATTTATGCTGAAAAAATAGTATTTTACCCTTGATTACATTTTCTTTAAACATTTTGAGTGACATGAGTGACAAATTATGAAAAGATGAAAAAGCCTAAAACCTTTGATCTTTTACTGCTAAGTTGTACAAATTCAAGGCATGAATCTCAAGTACACTGGCACTGATTCGCTGCCTGTTCTCAGTCAGCTGAGCAGCTTAACTGCCTGCACGTACGTGTGACGCGCGCCACAGCTGGGCGGTCACTTCCCACATCCTGAAGGAATTACACACAGGCTGTTATTCAAATGAATTTGTTCTCCTGGGCAATTAGAGTGTGTGCCTATGTCCAGCTGCAGCAGCTTGGCTCAGGGTGTCACACACGAGTAGTAACTCAATTGCATTCTCATCTCCCAACCCTCATAGGCTTGACACCCACACAAACTGCGGCCCTTCTGGTGTTTGTGATCTCTCTTTTTTTCTCCAAGTTCGTCTACTAAATCTTTATTTAAAAAAATCAGTATGAAGAAAAGATTAAAAAGTCAACACAACAGTATAATTCGTACTACCAAGGTGAGCAAAATCTCAACTGGAAAACCGAGTAGTTGGGAAACATCTATTCTGCTCAGGAATTTTGTTACGTTAGATATTTCTGCTTAGTAACTGGATTAAGTTGCACACACTGTTTCAAAAGATTTATCTGCTGTCTTCTGTGCTCAGGCTAAAATGAAACCAGGAGAAAATAGTAAGAGAAAAACCCCACATCTGCAGGAGGATGGGCATTCACTTAGCCTGGATTGCTTCCAAGCCGTGGTTCTACATGATTGCCTACAGCAAACATGTTTCTCAAGTCTAGCCCTCAGTAAATAATAAACTGCTAATTAATGAACTGACAACCTACCAGCACTAATCAAAGTCAAGTAACAGAGAAGACTAGATGTTATAAACAAGAGGGTAAACACTGCCCCTTTGAGATCTAAGGCTGGATTAGAAAGGAGGAAGAAAGAAAGTTATTATTCGAAATACATGATACGTTTGAAAAAAAGGTGGTTCCTACTGCTAAAAGGACCCAAAGTACACTCAAAGTTTTAAGAAATTTCAGGTATTGAAATGCACTGGGTTTTTAAAATTTGTTTGTCGTTGGATTTTTTAATCTGGATCTGTTTATCTTCCTGTATTATTTTACTGTACCTATTATTTTATTTTTACCAAATTATTTCATTTTACTAGCTAAATTAAAAAGCCCCCTTTCTTTAAAGTTTGCAAAGCTTGTATATCTGTAGGCTTTCATGGTCATGTGTATGTAAAGTGGTGAAGCACAAGCACAAGATTTAAGAGCAGCAGAAAAGAGTACATACTTCAGTTCTGGGAGAAGGGAGACGGGTGGAGTGGGAGTAGTGGCTACCAGTGCAGGCTGCATTTAGGTTCTCGTCTGCAAATAACAAACAGGACCAGTCCAAGGACCAGAGCCAGGTGCAATGGCAAGGAGGTTCCTGCAAGCAAACCAGGTGGCAGCCCTAGGAGGCAGAAGCAGCAGCATGGGGACATCCATAATGGTGGCACACTGTTGGGTTACAACTAAAACCTTGACTGAGAAAAAAACAAGTATTCTTAAATTATCTCCAATATACTAAAATATAACTTCCAGTTTATACACTCCCTAGTATTTGAGAATGGATCCCAAGTGCCAATGAGGCATCAGTCTGTTTCTTTATGTGTTATTTGAATTAGCATCTTTTGGATGTTTCATTCATAAAGCACTAGTTGTATATTAAGCTGGAAGACAATACAAGACTGATTAATCTGAAACAGTATCAAACTATTCCCCCCTCAGAATACTAACACATACACTTACACACACACATGCACATTCACACACATATATATTTATGTAACTGTACATACAGACACAGAAGATTTATGTGTCAAGCAGCTGGCTCCAACACCATCTCTCCCAAACATCTGCCTCAAAATCAGTCTTGCTTAAACAAATTTTTAAAAAATAATAGTAATAAAAAAAGAGACTGCTGAGACACCATGTAAAATGTGTCTGTGTGGGATAAGGGATAAGGAGCACAGTGTGCTGCTGCACCTGGGGGAGACAAACCACCATTCTCTGTTACTGGAGTGTGACCATCAGTGAAGCAAATCCCCCCGTTCTGTTTTGCTGCTTCTGATACCTGTGGGAGTTGGCGTATCTCCATACTGCAACAGAAGCACACTCACAGAGTTTAAGAGCATGCACAGCTCACCAGAGCATCTGTCATTAGTGAGAGGAAAGGCACCAGCACTGCACATGTCCCATGCAAACACAAGTGCAAGGAGGAGGAGAGATGGCAACACAGCAGAAGAATTTAACAGCTTCGGACTACAACTGTGATTGTCCCTACCATGCACGGTGGATCTCACGGAATCCCACTGCTTCCCCTACTTAGCGTTTTCCTAACATGGCCTTTTCTACCCTCTTGAATTTCTGCAGTTCAACAGCTAGTTCCCAGTATCTCAGATACAGCCACATAAGCTTTCCATTTTGACTTCTGGTTCTGTTCAGCACATTGCCACAGTAGTTATCGTGTTTGAAAATATCTTTTAAGCCACTCTCCACATGTAAAGCCATGGCAACAGGATCAGTTGCTGCTTTAACTAGCAGATTTTTCTCTATTTCTAGTCTCTGACTTCTGGGTACAATAAGGCTGCAGTAGATGTCCTGTCTTTCTTTCAGTCCCTCTTCAAATTCTTTTAGTAAAATATTGGCTCTCTGTTGCCACTCTTGCTCCTTTGCCAGGCAACTCTGGTACAAGGTACCTTCTGCTCCTGAGTGCAAAAGGACTTGTTTTTCTTGCTCCAGCTTCTCCTGCTCCTGTTCTAGGAGCCTTCTCTCTTCTACTAGCTTGCGGCTCTGGGACACGAGAGCTTCACGGTAACTCAGGGTCCTGTTGCGTTCCTTTTCCAGCTCCACCTCCAGATGAGCAACAGCGCGACGATTCTCCGTGATTATATCCCGGTATTTGCCTTCCAGGTCTTTTTGTAAAGTCGATTCTTTTTTGTAGTATTCTTGTCTTTCTTTTTCTATTTCTTTCTGACATTCTCTGGTCCAGATCCAACCTATCAGATATAAATGAGACTTCAGATGCAAGCATAACATGTAACAATGACAGCTATGATTAATTAGCTATGCCTCAAATGAAGCTACTAAGTGGCAAAAAACTTTCTTTCCTGCCGTCTCCAGTGATACTCCCTCCTATTTACATGTTCCCACAAAATGTGTTTCTGTGGTCCCTGTTTCACAGTGAGTCACTTTAAACGATCACGTTTTCTCTGAAGTAAAATAGCCCTATTCTTTTACTGCCAGTACTTGCACTACGTGGATTAGAAAAGGAAAATAAAGTCATGGAGAAACAAACTGGAGGTTTAGGATGGAGGTACTTCATGGAGAACTTTCTAGGCCCAGTAAATAAATATACATCAGCAACATTTTGGGTTGTTACCTCTGGGCTCTCCAGCACATCCTGCATCCATTTTTCTTGAGAGCTTTGTAAACTGGAGCTTATTAAATATGGAATCAACTCCACATACGGAGTGGTCGCTGCCTTAGCGATACCAACACTGCTTGTTGTTTATAGCATTATAAACAAGAAGGCCTGGGGAAGCCTCCAGACAGGGCATGCCTCCATCACCGCACTGCTTCAGGAGCCCTCTTGGGCTGGGGGCCCAGCGCTACTCACGGAAGGCGGCCAGGCCCAGCATGGGGACCAGCAGGGCGTAGTTCCACCTGGTGCCGTCATCGCCGGGATCGCGCCGATTGGGCAGAATGTTCCAGTTGGGAGGGTCGTTTAAGTTATTCATGAAGGCACCTGCGATGCACAGGGGGGAGACGCGGCCTCAGCTGCGCGCAGAGGGGCCGGGGCCGCTCCCGCTGCCACCTTCTCCTCCCGCTGGAGAACTAGGAATTCTGCCCGAGCCCCGACACTTGGGAGCTTGGCCGCGCTCTGAGCGGCAGCTCCGGCCACGACACGGCATGCCGGGCCCATCCCCGTTCCCATCACCATTCCCGTTCCCATCACCATTCCCGCTCCCATCCCCATTCCCGCCCCCGTCCCGCTCCCCTCACAGCGGGACGGACTCGCCCGAGCCTCGAGCGCTGCCGGACGTCCGTCCCCGCCCCTGGCGGGCCCCTTTTATTCCATTAACGCCGACAGCGAAACGCAGCCGCGAGAGGCATCTGAATTCCGCTTTCTGGATTTGCTGAGTCTACTTTTTGTCCTCGGGCGAAAATACAGTCTTTCCTTCACCCTTCTGTCCAAATCTTAGGTTTACGAAATGGTCTTTCCCACAACTTCAGAAAATAATTCTGGCCTGTTTATTACGTAATACTTACTGCGCTGTCAAGAGAGAAAAAGAGGCCGAATCTTACATTTTTCAATATTTCACCAAGGAAAAATAATGGCAGTAACACAATCCTAGGCATTTTTTTTTTTTAAATTATGCTCAAAACAGAAGCTGTTTAGGAACCCTCCATCACGCAGCTCTTGGGTGGGGTGGGATCGCTCCAGCGAGGGGCTCCGCGCCGGGGGCTCCCCCTCGCGGCATGGTTGGTCTGTCCCGCCGAGCCCCGCGCGTGCGCCCTGCACGCCCGTTCCCCCCCNAGTCTGCGGTCCGTGATGGCGGCGGCGGCGGCGGCTGCGCGGGGGCTGGCGAAGCGCTGGCTGCGCCCGGCCGCGGCTTCCCGGGTGGTGAGTCCCTGTCCCTGGTCTTGCTCCTGTCCCTGATCCTGCCCTTGTCGCTGACCCTGCCCTTGGTCTTGCCCTGTTTTCCCGCCGGCGGCGGCCCGGCTCGGCTGTCTCCTCCTTGACCTTGACCCGCCCGGTGATCTCCCCACCCCCGGCAGGTTCCGTCCCTCCAGTGCTATTTTGGAGCCGCACCGACCTCGCTCCTCGTGTCCCGGGGGCAGGTTCCTTGGAGTAGGTGGTTGTGGGCATGGCTGGGCCGCGCCTCCCGGCTCGGGAAGCGAGCGCCGTAGCCTGAGGCCCTGAGCAGTTCCTGAGGAACTGAGGGAGGTAGCGGGAATGGGATGTGCTGGAGAAATGCCCTGGAGGAGCCTGGCAGGTGCGGCCCCAGCACCAGGATAGAAAGCTCGCCGCAGACTCATTCTGTATCAGCAACAGCGTGTGCAGCAGGACCAGGGGAGTGGTTGTGCTCCTGTTCTCGGCCCTGCTGGGGCCATACCTCGAATGCTGTCTTCAGTTCTGGGCTTCTCAATTCAGGAAGGACATTGAGGTGCTGGAGCGAGTCCAGAGAAGGGCAAGGAAGCTGGTGAAGGGTCTGAGCACAAGTCCTGTGAGGAGTGGCTGAGGGAGCTGGGGTTGTTAAACCTGCATGAAAGGAGGCTTAGGGGGGAGTTTATCACTCTCTACAACTGCCTGATGAGAGGTTGTAGCAAGGGATCAGTCTCTTCTCCCACACAGCTGGGGACAGGATGAGAGGAAATGGGCTCGTACTGCACCAGGGGATGTTCAGGTTGGACATCAGGAAGAATTTTTTCACAGCAAGGGTGATTAGACATAGGAATGGGCTACCAAGGGACGTGGTGGAGTTACCATTCCTGGAAGTGTTTAAGGAAAGACGNCATGAAAGGAGGCTTAGGGGGGAGTTTATCACTCTCTACAACTGCCTTGAGAGGTTGTAGCAAGGGATCAGTCTCTTCTCCCACACAGCTGGGGACAGGATGAGAGGAAATGGGCTCGTACTGCACCAGGGGATGTTCAGGTTGGACATCAGGAAGAATTTTTTCACAGCAAGGGTGATTAGACATAGGAATGGGCTACCAAGGGACGTGGTGGAGTTACCATTCCTGGAAGTGTTTAAGGAAAGACGAGACATGGCACTTAGTGCTATGGTCTAGTTGACACAGTGGTGTTTGGTCATTGGTTGGACTCTGTGGTCTCAGAGGCCTTTTCCAGCCTGATGGATTCTGTGATTCTGGGCCTGTGTGGGAAGCCAGTGTATATCTGAGTTGCTTGAACCTGGCTGGTGATTCTGCCCAGAAAGGGCTGCTGAGGCATCTGGCAGGTTTGTGTTAGCTGGGCTGTAAATCCTGAGTGAAGGCTTGTTCTTCTCCATGGTGAGGTGGGAATTTTCAGTTTCTTCCCACTGTTCTCATCCTGCATGTCCATAAAGAGCCTGGGATTACAAAAATGAGCTGTAGTTGTACTTGGGTTACAAAGCAAGTGCAGAAGAGACAACTACAGAGAGAAGGAAAAGCTTGAAGAGTGTCTTCATGTTTTAGATGGCAGTGGGCTGGTCCTGACTAGACCTTAAGTTTCACAAGGGCCACGATCTTCCTGGTAGCATAACAATTCAGGATCACTGCAATCAGTGTTTCCTTCAGAAAAGTGTAACATCTTTTTCTGCTTTGTGGACTTTTGTTCGGACTCAAAGCCTGGTAAGACAGCAGTGTGGAACAGGGAGAATAGCTGCCTGGAGGAGAGTACTGGTAGAACGCTCTATGAATGGGTGTTGAGACTGATCTCATTCCAAGATGACAGCAGAAACCAGAAATGTGTTAGCAAGTCTAATGACACAGTAAGATTTGCTGTTATGCAAGAAGATAATTTGAGGAAACTGGTATGAGAAACGATAAAACTAGGTGGAGGAAAGTGTACTGTAGTTCACTTCAGAGATGAAGGAAGAGGTGCAGATTTGGAAGTAATGGGCAGAGACGTGCTCCTTGTTAACGTATTGTAGGGTGATGGAACCATGAATGTAACAGCTGCTGGAAAAGGCAGATATCACTCCAGTGAATTTTAGGGTATATTTCAAACAGGGAAGGGCTTATATCACTGGACTGGTCACTAATGTGGCTTTGTGGTGCTGTTCTCAGCAATCATGCTGAGTTAGGCTTATGTTTTGAACTGTGTAAAGAAGGAATACCAGGTTCCAATACATTGGAGAGGTGGAGACTAAAATTCTGATTGTTTTAATCTATCAGAGCAAAGACTGCATACTGACTAGGTTTGGGTGTGGTGCTTGTTGTTTTGGTTTTGAGCATGTCAGGGGAGAGGGTGACATTACAGGGTAAAACTTGCACCCTTCTGCTTAGTTTATGTATTAATAAATGGTTCCAAATTGGTCACTAATTTCATAAAGAATAAGAGAACTATCTCTGACTTTTGAAGCAGTGCTCAGCTGGAAGAGCATTCCCTACAACCTTTTTTAATTTTCAGTACTGTGACCACCTGAAATAATTCCAATTCTGAGGATTACTTGACAGGAGAGTAATTTTCCATTACTTCCCGTGGTTCCCACAAAGCTGTCTTCGTCTTTGCTTAATTATGAAAAAACTGCAAGAATACTACAGCATTAATTGCAAACATATTCTTCCATCAGCGCAGTCTCAGACAGGTCTGAGAGGCTGGTCACTGTTAGTGAAGTAAATAAGGCATAGTCTGGGATGCCCTGTTAACTGCAGGCTATTCTCTCATCAGTCAAACTTTTTTTGATTATGTGGCATGATTATAGGAAAGCCAGAAGCTCATTGCAGGTAGCTCTAAAATACATTAATATTCTTGCATATGTGCTACCAGTGGTAAGTGAAGATTCGTTATAAATGTAGGGTAGCTGATAATGCCGAAAGTCTATCCTGTGGAAACATTTGTTCCATAATAGTTGTCTTGGCTTCTTTCTGTAGTGGCCAGCAGCGTGCCAGGCTCCCGCACGGAACTTACACTTCACAGTCTATGGAAAGAAAAATGCCTCCACAAAGGTTTCTGACTCGGTATGTTTGTACTTTTTATACTGTGATTCAGTAAGGCACTAAATGCTTGACAGATGTGAAACATCAGGCTTTCAGTGGAGTGTTGTCTTAAAGTGTTTCGTGAGACTGAGTTGCTGAAATGTGTGGCTCTTTTTAATGACAGTTTCCAACCAAGAGAGGATAACAGATGTAGCAATTGCTGCAAGTCTCTTGAGAACATTATACCTATCCTGCTTGTGTTTTTATGAAAATTGTTTGACCTGTCTTGAGCTATCTGTGATCATAACAAACCGATTTATTTTTCCAGATTTCCACACAATACCCAGTAGTGGACCATGAGTTTGATGCAGTTGTTGTGGGTGCAGGAGGAGCAGGTCTGCGGGCTGCCTTTGGTTTGTCAGAAGCTGGGTTTAACACAGCCTGTGTTACCAAGCTGTTTCCCACCCGCTCTCATACTGTTGCTGCACAGGTGAGAAATGAGGCAGAACAAATGTTTAAAAAATGCCTGCTGTCAGAAAGCTGATTTGGATGTAGAATAATCATAGAATGGTTTGGGTTGGAAGGGGCTTTAAAAGTTACCCAGTTCCAATGCCCCTGCCATGGGCAGGGGTTCCACCCATTAGATTAGGTTGCTCAAGACCCCATCCAGCCTGGTCTTGAACACTTCTCAGAGTGGGGCATTTGAACATCTTGTTTCAAGGCCATGCTTCTTTCTGTAAATATTGCATATTTAGGTGGAACTTTTTTGGAGGGTAGTATATCATAGAATCACAGGATCATTAAGTTTGGGAAAGACCTCTAAGATGACAAGAGTCCAACCATTAACCTGTCACTGCCAAACTTTGTAATAAGTGACAGGTACATTTCATGTTGCTTCCAAGCTAATGATGTTGCAAGACACATTTTTTAAATCTCACTTCTGGTTGTTGTTAAAATCCTTATTTCCCCTTATGTTTTCATTTCATTATACTGCCTCTTTCTTCGCCTTTTCTAAACATTATCAAAATGCAGTGCTGCTTGTCTCCCTTGAGTGTAACTGTAATTCACTGTTTTACATAAAACAGAAGGACAAGCCACTGTGAAACGGAGGAGTTTCACAGGTTTTTTCACAGCCGCATTAAATCTGACTTTATTTTATTTCTTGTACACAGATGCATAACTGGTATGTGATTTTTAATAGAAATGAGGTAAACCTAGTAAAGCTGTATTTGAGTAATGTAATTCCAGGAAAATGGATTTTCATTTTCAGGGAGGGATCAATGCTGCTCTGGGGAACATGGAGGATGATAACTGGAGGTGGCATTTCTATGACACAGTGAAAGGGTCGGACTGGCTGGGTGACCAGGATGCCATACACTACATGACTGAGCAAGCCCCAGCTGCTGTGATAGAGGTGAGACTCGTGGGATTTGATGTCAGCTGTAGTTATAAATAACACAGGCTGGCTTCCAAGATCTCCTTAAAATAACACATTGTATTGTGATGCATAATAGTTTCTGATGCTTGTATTTGGGTTCAACAGCTGGAAAATTACGGGATGCCATTCAGCAGAACTGAAGAAGGAAAAATCTATCAGCGTGCATTCGGTGGACAGAGTCTTCAGTTTGGAAAAGGAGGACAGGCCCACAGATGCTGTTGTGTTGCAGACAGGACTGGACATTCACTCTTACATACTCTGTATGGCAGGGTAAGCAGTTGTGAAGTAAACTTGGTTTGGGTTTTTGCATTTGTATTTACTGATTTTTTTTTCCTTTTTCCCCCCCAGAGGTTGAAAAAAAAAAATCAAACCCAGACCAAACAAACATGTAGCTGTTCACATATGAATGAGGAATCCAGGGGGATGGCTTATAGTAGTTCTGGGTTATCTTCCTTCCTGAGGCAATGTGGAAGGATGGAGACAATGGATGCTAATTAGTGTACAGTAATTATTGTCAGTTTTGTGGTCTGGACTAGTTCTGCACTGTTTGTACTTTTGTGTCTGTTAACTAGACCCAAAGAGAATTTATGTAAACTTTGCCCCAAAAGCCCTTTTATTCCAAAAATTTGACACAGCAGCAGTGGGGAACTCTGAAAAGAGGTACAAACCAGCATTTTTTTGCACTCATCTTCAAACTGGGAGGAGGGGGAAACAAGGTGTAAATGAATTAAGGCCTACTGTGCATTCCTGAGCTTGTTCTATGGCAAGTAAGTGACTAGTGTTCTAGCATGTCTGCCTATTAATTCTACAAACGATAATTGAAGGAAGTTCTGGCTGTTTGAAGATGGTAGTGAGCTACTTGAAACCAGAAATCCAAGTACCTGGTAGCTACTGTTTTTTATTTACTTGGTAGCCAGCTAATTGCTCTCCTCCGGGTTCACACTGTGTGTGCTGCTGCAATACAAATTCTCAGTGCTGCCAAACACTGCTCTGATCCCTAAGGGCATGAAAGAATGTTTGACTCGGTGCCTGCTGCTCCTGCAGGTTTATTGGGCTCCTGGAGGTGTTTTCCATTTCTCTGGGAGAGCTCAAGTGCAACGTGCTTGTACACGCATGGAGCACTGCAGCTGGCTAACGTGTTGCCAAATGTAGAGTGAAATGACAAGTCCTGCTGACTAGTTCATGACTGCTCAGAATTCAGTGCTTTTGCTGCTACCTGTATCTTTTAAAGCTAGAATAGATTAATTAGCAAATTCTGTAATAAATAGTTATGAGGAAATGGTCTTCCGTGAGAGTTGGTGGGTATGTTTTTTATCCTGATACAGCCCATGTGCATTGACAGTTTTGAAGAGAGGTTACTTCAGTAAAAGTTCCTTTTCTGATTTTCCTCCAGTCTCTACGATATGATACAAGCTACTTTGTTGAATATTTTGCCTTGGACCTACTTATGGAGAATGGAGAATGTCGTGGTGTTATTGCCCTCTGCATTGAAGATGGAACCATACATCGTTTTAGGGCAAAAAACACAGTCATTGCCACTGGGTAATGTAACATTTGGGATGAAGGACCAAAACTTGGGAGTGTTACCAGTTGGAAGTTTGTGTGCTCGTACGTGTATTCAGATCCACAGTGTGGAGAAGATACATTGATTGACAAAACATAATTTATAGGTTCATTTCTCCCCACACTTAAAGGAATATAACTGAATTTAGTCATTCCCTCTGAAAGAAGGCACATGCTAGTTTTGTGACCACGTATAAATTTGGTATGAGGTCTAACTTTGAATTCTAGAACAATGACATAAAGTAAGAATGTGTAAGAGTAATATATATGATTCAGATGGTCTTTGATTTTTAAAACGTGCTGTTTAAAACAGACATTGTTGCAATGCTACCAACATGTCTATCTGTAAAGTTCTGAATTTCCTGTAGGAAACAGCTTTTGTCAAAATTCCAGAGCATCTATTTCATTAAGATACTGCCACTGTAATTTTAACTGTTCTAGGATGAAATTATCATAATATGAGTGTAACGTAACATTACTGGGTTGCAAAGTTTGTATATGTTTATTAGAATGCTATTTGCATTAGTCTTTTGCTGCTTATGGCTGTCTTCTATCTATTTCAATATGAAAAATATTTATAAATGTATCTGTAAAAGATACACTTGTAAATAAATTTATAAAAGGTTGCCTACATAATTTGTCTTTCTGATGCATTTTTCATGCTTGTGTACTTTGAGGTACGTAGAATATGTATGTTGCTATTTCTTCTGAGAGTTTGTCCTGAAATTGGGCCGATTGGCTGCTCTCAATAATGTTGGAAGCTAACCTAGGTGTTTACAGCATAATAATTCATGTTTAATACCTGGACAACTAAGTTTTTAAATCTAAGAAAATAAAACCAGGGCCATTCTGGCAAAAAGGCTGCAGAGAACTAAACCATTGTTATATGCTATTTTGTATAGAACTGCTAGTGATAGTGCAAATGAAGTTGAATGGTATGGATTGAGAGAACTTTTTGAAATAACTTTTTTTTTTCTGGCAAAAAGGCTGCTGATATTAACCTAACTATCCTGCTTTGGAATTGGTATTCTTTTTCTTGGAGCTTGTCACCAGCCATTTTTCAAATATGGTTGAGCATAACTGTGCTAAACCAGTTTTGTTTTCTTTTGATTGAACTAGTACAGGAGATGGCAAAACTTCTGCACTTTTCTTATTAACCCTTTTCTCTACTCTCACAGTTGTACAAATAGCATAGTTTGGTGGTATGTTCTAGTGATGTTTTAACTTTTCTTCCTGCTAATTCTGTTAACTTTTGTGTTCCATAGTGGGTACGGCCGCACTTACTTCAGCTGCACATCTGCTCATACCAGTACTGGTGACGGCACTGCCATGGTCACACGAGCTGGGCTTCCTTGCCAAGACTTAGAATTTGTGCAGTTTCACCCTACAGGTACAGAATATAAAATAGTACTTACAACATTATTTTTAATTAGTTGAACAGATTTTTGCATTGTTTTAAAATGTCACAGAATCACGGAATGTGCTGAGTTGGAAGAGGCCCATCAGGTTCATTGAGTCCAGCTCCTCGCCCTGCACAGGACACCCCAAGAGTCACACCATGTGCCTAGGAGCATTGTCCAAATGCTTCTGGAACTTTATCTGGCTTGGTGCTGTGACCAATCCCCTGGGGAGCCTGTTCCAGTGCCCAGTCACCCTCTGGGTGAAGAACGTTTTTCTAATATCCAACCTAAACCTCCCCTGACACAACTTCTGGCCATTCCCTCGGATCCTGTCACTGGTCACAGAGATCAGTGTCTGCCCTTTCTCTTCACCTCACAAGGAAGTTGTAACTGTAGTGAGGTCTGTCCTCAGTCTCCTCCAGGCTGAACAGACCAAGTGACCTCAGTTGCTCCTAATTCAGCTTCCCTTCAAGGCCCTTCACCATCCTTGTGGCTCTCCTTTGGGTGCTCTCTGACAGCTTTTCTATGTTGTGGTGACCAGAACTGCCCCCAGTGCTTGAGGTGAGGCCACTCCAGTGCAGAGCAGAGTGGGACAATCCCCTTCCTTGCCCGGCTTCTGATGCTGTGCCTGATGCCCCCCAGGGCACGCCTGGCCCTCCTGGCTGCCAGGGCACTGCTCACTCATGGTCAACTTTCCATCGACCAGGACCCCCAGGTCCCTTTCCATGGCACTGCTTTCCAGCATCTCCTTCCCCAGTCTGTCTGTACATCCAGGGTTGTCCCCATCCCTGGTGCAGAATCCAGCATTTTCCCTTGTTGAACTTCATAGGGTTGGTGATTTCCCAGCCCTCTTAATTTGTCGAGATCTCTCTGCAGGGCCTCCCTGCCTTGGAGGGAATCAGCAGCTCCTCCCAGTGTTGTACCATCTCCAGACTTGCTCAGTATCCCTTACAGTCCTGTGTCCAGTCATTTAGGAAGATGTTGAAGAGCACAGGGCCTAAGACAGAGTCCTGTGGAATCCCACTAGTGACAGGTCACCAGCCTGATGTCACCCCAAGCATGGTGTGCTCAAGTCAGTTTGCACTTTTCTCCAGCACTTGAGTAGTGCTTGTGACGTGTTTAGACTTGTTTGCAACTGTCATTGAATATAAATTTGAGAGTAAGACATATAATGTGAGAAAGGTCTCTGCTGTTCTAATATAAAGAGCAATGTTAAATATTTTGAGGTGCTGTCTTTACAATGCTAACAGGTTTTATGAATTACAAGCTGAAAGCACCTCTTAAACTTGTATTTCCATTGTTCTTAATATTTTGAAATTAGATACAAGAGCAATGGGATACGATAGGTGCAAATGTTAGGGAATTATATATTAAGTGGGGTAGTTGAAATCAAGGTATATATTTAGAACTGTGGTTTTATAGCATGTGATCAGTATATAAACTGTGAATAACAAGGATCACAAACTAGATTTGTTGCTAATTAAATGCTTCGGTTTAACTTGTGACATGATTTTTTGTAAATGGTTTGCATAATTTTACAATATTATTGTTGTATCATAGAGATCCAATATTCATTTGACTTAGTTAAGGTTTTTCTAGTTAAAGCTTCATTGCTTATATGATAATTCTGTAGCTTTTAAGATAATTATCAAGTGCATGAGTTAGTTTGCATTTTTGTTTTCTGTGATGACCAATGCTGCAGGATAACAAGTAGGCCTTCCTTCTCTAAAGAAAAACCGAGTAAGCTTTTACATTCCACAGGATTTGAAGCCATCCTGTACTGCTTTAGCATAGGAGAAGAGCGAACAAAAGTGAGCAAATGGACCTTGAGATTATCAACTTCTGGTTTATTAAAAGTCCTAAAATAATTGCTGAAGGTCTACAAGGTCTTCATAAAATTCTCCTGACATAATGATGGGTGCAGATCATTTCCAGTTTTAATATTTGAAATACTGCGGGTGTTCCAAATCAACTTGCTTACCTTTTGGAAAGAGTGTTTAAAAGGACTAACAACATTTTTTTATATGTAGTCTTGAGGGACAGTTCCTGGTGGTATGATTAGGATGGAATAAAATCTGCCCCTCTGATCTGCTTGCATTATTTTGAGAACACCTTGTTTATTCAGTGTTCATCATCCTCGTGAACACTTGTGAAACTGTGTAGAGAAATCTCCTTTGATGGCATTTTCTTTATTGAACAGGTATCTATGGGGCTGGCTGCCTTATCACAGAAGGATGTCGTGGAGAGGGAGGTATTCTAATCAACAGTCAAGGTGAAAGATTCATGGAGAGATATGCACCTGTTGCCAAGGATCTGGCTTCCAGGGATGTAGTGTCTCGCTCTATGACCATAGAAATCCGTGAAGGAAGGTTAGTTGAATGCTCTTAACAAAGCTGCAGAATAAATACTTAATCATACTAGACTGTAGGAAGTGGTATACTTCATTTGATAAGCACATGGTAATTCATGAGAGAAAGCTTTAATGACTTAAGCTCAGCTCTGTGTGTAAGGCAGAAATCTTTCTTGTTAATTCCTAATGATACTGATGGAGAAGAGATGATGTTAAGAGTCTCCTGTTTGAATTCAGTGTGTCTAGAGACAGTTGCTCAAACAAGTTTAATGTATATGCTCTTACTACAAACAATTAAAATAATTTGGTGCTCTGTTCTCTTGACTAATTATCCAATTTTTACATATTTCTGCAGAGATGTAATAGTTTAAAGTCTTAAATAATGTGAATTATTGTGAAAAGAAAACTGGGAGTTGGAAAATGGCCTCAATTCACCCACGTGCCACAATCTTATTAAATATGCTATATATTAATTTTTGTGAGATAACATTTGAAAAAGAACTTACTTATTTTCACAAATGAAACAAATTGGATTAGAAATGCTACTAGTGTTTTTAAATTCCTGTTATGTATTCCAGTGTTGCTTTTTTTTTGCTAGGGGTTGTGGTCCTGAAAAAGACCATGTGTACCTGCAGTTGCACCACTTGCCACCACAGCAGCTGGCAACCCGTCTCCCAGGGATTTCCGAAACAGCCATGATATTCGCTGGAGTTGATGTCACTAAAGAGCCTATCCCTGTCCTGCCTACTGTGCATTATAATATGGGAGGTATTCCTACTAACTACAAAGGACAGGTAAGGAATACACATCACTCTTGGACTGTATTTTCATCATCATACTAGGAAATTATTTTCCAGATAGAAAAGCATTAAGAATGTTTTTCATAAACGTAAGGATGATTAAAACCATTTTTAATAATAATGTAATAATGATGTCAGAGTACTTAAAACACACAATCTTTTTTGTGTTTTTAAATAACTTGATAACCATGTTCCAGTCCATCTGGAGACGGGAGTTCCAAGAAATGTCTTAAATGAAGTTACTGTCATGTCTGACAACAATTCTCTGTTTATCAAGCTGAGGAGAATATAGTTGAGCACAGATCAAAGTAGGGCTCTGTTGCATTCTGTAACATGAGTTAATGTGTATTATTCCACTGCAATTCATGTAATTTAAACACTAAAGCAGATCCTCCAACTGCTTGAAACTAGTTGAAAGTTAATGTGATGGTTTTTTTCAACTGAATTTTTCTCTTTGTGTATTGTACTTGTTAAACTTCAATGTAAAATTTTGCCGTAGAAGCCTGTGCAGATCCGACTTTATTCCTGTGTATTTCTGACTTGCTGCAGAGTTGTGGGGAAATGGAGCCATTTACTCTTCATAAGCATACATAAGGAAATCTTGGGGTTTAGTCCCATCTGTATTTACATACTACATACATTACTACTTGCCCTTTAGAACTAAGATAATTCTGGGTTTCAAGTTGGAAAAAACTTAAGGTTGTTGTGTTCCATCCTTACATGCACGTGGCCTCTGCATATAAGGAGGTTTGCAGTGTTACAGACTGTTTAAAAAAGCTGAGTGTTAATGGAGTGTGTGCAATGGCAGGTGATCACACACGTGAATGGTGAGGATAAGGTGGTGCCTGGGTTATACGCCTGCGGCGAAGCGGCCTCTGCATCAGTCCATGGCGCAAATCGACTTGGAGCAAACTCCCTTCTGGATTTGGTGGTCTTCGGTCGTGCTTGTGCCCTGACTATTGCAAATACATGCAAGCCTGGTAAGTCTCACTTTTCTAGAGACATTTGCCTTTATGATGTAATTTCTGCCCCATGAAGAGTTGTTGCTATCTGATTCAAATTTAGAATGATAGACATAGGCTCTTATTTGTTAGAAAAGGAAGAAATCGGTGTTTATGCTTTTTTGTAGGCGTGTTCTTTGCTATGCAAATGTTTTGACTTTAGTGTTTGCTTTGTAATTGATCCTTTTAGAACTAGAATTGGGTCAATGCTATTGGCATGAACAGTTAGGATTTTTGACAAATTAACACAGAATATCGAATGTGAAGACTGACTTCTCTACATTCTGCACCATCTTCTACATCAAAATGTAATCTGTCTTACACTTGGCACTTTTTGTGTAGTGGAATTTGCTGCCACCTTGCTCATTTATTTATAAGGAGGACTGACATGCAAGTGAAAAGAGATAGATACTAAAAATGGCAATATCTCAGTCCCTGGATTCTCACTGCTGAATATTATATATTTTTAAATAATGTGGTTCAGCAACCTGAGAAGCAAAGAAGAAAGCCCCTCCCTTCCAACCCCCAACAAAATACTGGAAGTGCCAGTTACATTGCCAGAGCAGCTGGAGTCCAGAAGTAGTTGTCTGTTTTCTTATTGCTTAATGTCCAAACTGCACCAACTGCAGAGACTGATGATTCCTCATGGAATCAGCCTAGATCTTATGGTGCCTATTGTGTCTGGTTTTGTGCCAACATTTTTTCAAATCCTTCTGTGACTCTTTAGAGTTTGAAATTGTAGAAAGGGGTTTATTAATCTGACTGCAAAGCTACATGTTAGATGAGCTGTGCTGGTAAGATGCTTTGTTTGCTTTGTTGCCCAGTAACACATGGCTTCAAGTATTAGAGGCAAGATGCAGAGCTCATGTCTAACTGCCAAGCTTATTGACTTGTTCTGGTCCCTTACACATCCAAGAAAAGGTGGGAGGTTTGGGAATGAGGAGACAAGGAAAGCATAGCAGAAGGTTATTCCACAGGCTTATTTTCCATAGTTTAGAAGAATTTTCATCAAGTGCTGCTTCGAAGGAATGAACAGTAGACTTTTGCCAAACCTATAAAATCTCTATTAATTGTTGTAGGAAAGAATGGGATTCATATTCCACTGAGAATTTTAAATATATGAATACAATTGGTGGGACTTGAGCAAAGTTACACTTACTGTGTACCTCAGGGGAAGAAAACAGATTATGTTTTAGTCAAATCTGATTTTTAGTAATTGCTTGTCTATGAAACTGCCAGAAACCAAACCCCAGCCTGACTACCAAACTTACTGAAATTTTCTTATTAGGAGAGCCAATTCCTCCCATTAAACCAAATGCTGGTGAAGAGTCAGTTGCTAATCTTGACAAGTTAAGGTTTGCTGATGGAAGCATAAGGACTTCAGAAGTGCGACTTAACATGCAAAAGGTAAGCCTGGGGAAGCTCTCAGGGACAGGGTGGGACAAGCTGCAAGCAACAGTGGGGTTTGGTGACTTGGCAAAGTGCACTTCAGGATTTGCCATGCAGAAGTAAAAAGTGTGTGAGAAGATTGTGCAGCAAAGGTTGTATCACTTTTGTTAATTCCTTCTTCCCTTCATGGTTATTCCTCTTGTGTGGTTTACCTGCTCTATAATAGAGTGGGGTTTCAGTTGTTTGGGGTGAATGGAAGAATGTGGGGTTTTTCAGGCTGCAGACAAGTTTGAACTCAGAACAACTCTGTATCAAGCTCTGCTGGAGCTAAGGAAGTCATCTGCTTTCATATGCTGCATATCAAACTGATTTTGTTTTTACTGTGTTGCAGGCAATGCAAAACCATGCTGCTGTATTTCGTACTGGTTCTGTACTCCAAGAAGGCTGTGAGAAACTTAGCCAAATTTATGGTGATCTGGCTCATCTAAAGACTTTTGACAGAGGTAATTTGATAGCAAAGAACACACCTTGCCCAGAATACTCTGGGAAGGGTATTGGTGGTTTTGGTTTTCTTTTTTTTCTGTAAACCTCATGTGTTTCTTGAATGTTTGGCTGAAGATTTTGAATCTTTCAAAATATTTTGTACAGCCCTACTTATTAAACATGGTAATCAGGTAAAATACTTGACCTTACCAGTCATTTTCTGGTTGTGTAAACTTTCAAAGAAGCAGAGACTGAAATGGGATTTGAATGTGTAAGGTACAGACTGCTCTCAGAACATGATGTGAAGTTGTCCAAATACTAAGATGAATGATGAACTTTGTCAGTATCTTCTGAAAAGGCCCAGGAGTTGCAATAATGTAGTAAGACTATTCATAGGCAGAACACTCAGTTTTCATTTTCCAGCTGAGCAGATAATAATGCAGACAGATACTGCCATGTCTTGTGGTGTATCTTAAGAGAACTCGGTTATTTATGTGTAACTGATGATGCACCTTTGGTTCACTCTCGTGTATTTCTCTTGTTTGTAGACCATCTTCCATAGTATTTTAATATTTTACCAGGTATTGTGTGGAACACTGACTTGGTGGAGACCCTCGAACTGCAGAACCTGATGCTTTGTGCTCTGCAAACCATTTATGGTGCTGAAGCTCGCAAAGAGTCCCGGGGTGCCCATGCCAGAGAGGATTATAAGGTATAAATATTTTCTGTGACCTGCACGTAGGATTGAATCTCCTTATTATGTGTCCTCAGATGGATTATTTTAGATTTGTAGCTTCTTCAAAGTACAGTCTTCAGTGTTAAGATTAGTGTAGTATTTGTGTGGGGTCCTATCTGTTCTGCTTTATCTATTTTTATTTGTTATCTATAAAAGGACTAATATATGGAACACTGGGAATGATCTTGAGAAGAGTCGTTCCATGTGTACACCTGAGTGATTAGAGACCAATAAAGCAGGACTATAGTAATAACATCATGGATGCATAAACAGGACATAAAGATGCATAAACAGAATAATTGTCCTATGCAGGGAAAGTTACCTTGGAGCCCTTGTTAAGCCTGAGCATTTCAAATTGGACACGGGCAATGTTAAGAGAAAGCTTGGTGTCTGTCCAGCAACATGCTGGGTTACAGGTGTAATTGAAAGGCAGCTAATCTTGTGGTTGTGAAGTGATCTGCAGATACAACTTCTGGTCTATGCTAATCTCCTTTTCTCCCTAGTTACGGGTAGATGAGTTTGACTACTCTAAGCCACTCCAAGGCCAACAGCGGAAGCCATTTGAGGAGCACTGGAGAAAGCACACCCTTTCCTACGTGGATATCCCAACTGGGAAGGTACTTTGAGCTTGGTGCTTGAGGGTCTTTCTTGCTGTTTCTCAAAAACAGCCTTGGAAATGGTGATAATCCTGCAAGTGATTGTCACAAAATCGAACACTTCTTCTGTTGTTGAGCAGTAGGCATAACTGGGAGAAGTTACTGTTGATCTTTGGGAAGTGACTTTGCTATTTGAGCTGGAATTGTGTTTCCCCTTGTGGCCAGTTCAAAAGCGTTTTTCCGATGGTGACAAAACCTACTGTTGGCTGTTTAATAGAATGGCTTTATGGTGTTCAAAGGTAGAACTGAATTCTGACCCTATAAAAATCTTAACTGTTGGTGTTTTTTGGATCTCATTCTCTGAATCCTGTTGTCCTAAAGTCTTTATTCCCTCTTACTTTAGGTTACCTTGAAGTACAGACCAGTGATCGACAGAACTTTGAATGAGCAGGATTGCCAGACTGTCCCACCAGCCATCCGCTCGTACTAGCAGCTTCCATCCCACTTGAAACCCTCTCCCAGAGGGGTCAGTGTACATAAGCATAGCACAAGCAAACCAAAATAGTGTTGGCACTTAGCAAAATGAATGGAAAATGCTGACAAAACTTTTCTCCAGCTTGTATTCTGCTGTGGCTTACTGTACATTTATTAAAAGTGGAATGCAGAACAGCTTGTGTTCTTTCACCCATCTGTCAAAACTGACAGTGAAAACACAAAATGTGTCTAAATAAAGTCATTACAAATCTTGTATTTGTTTGAATATGCTGATCTGTATATAATTACAATGCTCTTATTCTGAATGTATAGTTATTTCCATATTTTAAGAGCAAGAAATGCGGTGCCCAGTGACAGGACAAGGGACAACAGGCACAAACTGAAACACAGGAACTTCCATCTGAATATGAGGAAGATGATCTTTACTTTGAGAGTGGCAGAGCTCTGGAACAGGCTGCCCAAAAAGGTTAGGGAATCTCCTTCTCTAAAAGGAAGGAGATTAAAAGCCTGCCTGGATGCAATCCTGTGCAACCTGCGCCAGGTGAACCTGCTTTAGCATGGAGGTTGGACTAGATGACCTCCAGAGATCTCTTCTAACCCCAGCTATTCATTGCAACAGTTTTAGACAAGATGGAGATGCTGAATTTTGTGATGTGAGCACTTAAGCACCTTAGTTGCTGACTGTAAGTAATACTGAAGAAAATAAGATGATGCAGTAGTAGTTATAACTTTGTATCATCATACTGTTTTATTGAATGAAAAAGGAGACTTCCACTTACTTCCTCTGATACAGAATAATATATATAATACAGAATATTTTACTATTACCCAATCTTTATTGTCTCTGGAACTTCTGAAGCCATTTTAGTGCCATGCCCTATGTCTTTCCTAGACTGTATTTTCTCACAGGAACCAAAGGGGCAGAAGACTTGCCTAAATATTAAAAGCTTACAAAACTTGAATTCAATGTGCATTTAGTGTCAAGGCGTAACTTATAAGGCATTAATAGAGCAGTTTCTGGCAGCATTTCTGTGAATAACACAGTTGTTGTAGGACTGAAGTGTACCTATGCAGATTGCAATGGAATGAAGCATTCTCCATGTCTGACAAAAAAATTGTTTTCTTAACGGCTGAATGCTGGCTACTCTTGGAGAAAAAAGAGAATGCTGAAAAACCCGAAGTGTTGGAATATTACTGCTGGTGGGTGGAAAAACGGAATCTACCTTCTTTCACTCTTGAAGGGTTTCTGCACTTCGCACCGGGGAGAGATGTAGCACATTGGAGCACTCTGCATTCTTGGGCAGGAAGTGAAGAGGGGGCTGCACCTTGGCTTGGCTTTTTTTATAAAAGGAGCCTTGACTGTCGTTAGGAGGGAGGGAATAAGGTTCTATACACCTTTGAAAAGGCTACATGAAGGCAGAACAAGCTCATACTTCTTCCCTCGTGGGGAAATCGCTGTTGCAGCGCTTCTCCCGCTGCCCTTCGCCCGGGGCGGCCGCGTTTTCCTGGGTTTTCCCAGGCCGGGCGGNGGCGGAGCCGCCGGGGCCGGGCGCCGCCGGCACCGTGACGCTCGTCCGGGGCGGTCCCGCCGCACCTCCCGCCCCCGCGGTGCTCCCGGCCCCCGCCACCATGCACCGCTCACTCCGCGCCTGCCGCCGCCTCGGCAGCTCCGCCGGCCTCCTCCTCTCCTGTCCGCCGCCCCCGTTGCCTCCCGGCCGCTGGATCCCGGCGCCGCCCCGCGCTGCCATGGTGAGCCCCGGGCGGGGAGTGGGGAGCCGTGACCTCTAAGTGCCACCGCCGGCCGCCGCCGCCGCCCTCGCTCCGCCCCCGCCCTGCAGGGAGCGGGGAGCGGGCGCTGACAGGGGGAGCGGCGGCCTCCGGCAGGGCCGGGGCTTTAATCCCGTGTGCCGCTCCGCCGGGAGCGCGCCGGCACCGGGAAGACGAGTCCGCCATCCCTTGCCGGGCTTTTGCGGCCGTTTGCCGCATCCCTCCTGCGGCGGGGCGGGGGGCGGCGCCGGGCCCGGCTCGGCCCCGCTCGGCAGCCGCTCCCGGGCAGGCCGGGATGTGCGGAGCGCAGCTCTCCCGTGGCGCTGCCCGGGCTGAGATTCGCGCCCGAGCACGGCCTTGAGCCGTCGCGGTGTGGCCGGGCAGGGCGGGCATCCTGCCGGGCAGGAAGTGTTGGTGCAGGACCTGCTTCACAGAGCTGTGCTGTGTGGCAGCTGCTTCCAGCAGGAATTTTGGGCGTTTTCTTGGAGCTGTTGAGGTGCAAATAACAAAAAGCTGTATCCTCACAGGAATGGCAATATTCGTCACTGGAATAGCTTTGAGGCTTCCCGAAAACTAGGGAGCTTTCAGGTGAGAACTGCCCGGTACTTGTAGCAGGCATCATCAGTAGATATTCGTGTATAATGAGTTGATTGTCGGGTTCAGACGCGAGTGGGACTTGATGGTTGTGTGAAGTTCAACATAGAAACAGAAACACTATTTGCATAAGGAACTTCAAATCTCACCACTCACACGTAGGTTGTTGCATGAAAGCCTTAGTCTCAGGTGCATCTTTGTGAGTTTACTCCTTAAAACGAGGTAATTTAGACTTTCAGAAGAATTTCAGCAGAAAGTGGTATGTTCGGGACTCTATTGATTCCTTAGTTTACTAAATTAGTTAATAAATTTATCTAGAACATTAGTTTCCAATCTGTGATATTGATTAAGGTGTAAAAAGTAGCGTTTAAAAGAACAAGCTTCCTAAGGAGTGAAAAAACTTAGTGGTGGGTGAAACTTACCTGCATAAGAAAACTGGTGTCAGAGCAGAATACGTAACTCAAACCACTGCCCTGTTGGATGGTTCCCTTTTTTATTTTACCATTTGGCATCATCTGAGAAAAACATTATAGATTGTGGCCTTCGTTTATTTGCTGAACACCTGGTATTTATGAATCTGATTTGCAATCATACAAGAAAGAGATGTGTTTTGCTCTTTGCAGGTCAGAAACATGACCAGTTTTGTGTGTATTGTGAGTTCCTTGAGTTTAAATAACAGCAGTAGTTAAAACATACCTCAGAATTTGGAGCTGTTGAATTCTTACAGGACAAGCTCTGTACATTTTTATGTAAAAGAGGAGCCACCAAAAGGTGTACTAACCAGTATTTAAATTTAAAAAACCAGCCACCCAAAAAACCCAAGCCATGACTTCTTGATGTTTGTAGAGATTTTTTCAGTAGCTACAGTTGTTTTAAAACATGTTGTGTAGATCCAACCAAACGTTTATGCTGTTCTGGTATGCTTATGGTGTTGCCTTAACTAACAGCTAAATTGCACAAGATGTTTTAAATGGAATTGTCATAATGGTCCTTCTGTAGCTGAACATTGTAAAATATTTGGGTTTGGGTTCTAAAAGGTACATTTCAGAATTTGTGACTCAAATTATATTAAGAAAGAGAAATGGTGCTTAAAATGGAAACTTTCTTCATCTGCTAAAGGAGAGCAGTTGAACAGAAATTTCATATTTTGATGGCCTCGAAACATAGCTTTTGACATGCTAAAAATGATGGCTCTTTGAATTGAAATACTTACATCCAAAAGTTCCTGCATCCATAAATCAGAATGTAATTTTCCACAGGAAGCATTATTGCAGCAGTTCTGCCATGTGAGTATCTCTGGTGTGTTATGGTGCAATCAGTTCTGATCAGTTCCCTGCAACAAGGCAAAAGTACAGTTCTATTTGCCTAACTCTGTAAGCTTTGGACTGTGTTTGGGTTCTAGGGATTTTGGAGGGCTGAGTACACCTTGTCAGGCCTCCTAAGAAAAAAAAGTTTTGTAAACGTGAGGAACAGTAGTTGTGAGCAGAGCCTTGCTTGTAGCTAGGATAGAAACTAGGTGAGCGCAGGAGATGGCCTTGGCTTGTGGCAGAGTTTCCAAGTCTCCTTTTGGCTTCTCCTGAGACCAGGGGATGGGGGAGTAAGAGGGTTGATGAGAGTGTGCTACTTATGCACCATTTCACAGCAGGTCCTCTGGGTCAGGGGGTGACTGCAGAAACTGCTTTACATTCAGGAACTGGGACCTTCAGCTCATAAAGCCACTCAAGAGGTTGAATTCTGCCTGAGGAGTGAGGGAATCATGTTTGTTACATTCACATTCAGACAGTGGCTGCTGCAGGCTGCTACAGTGGTCTGAGAGTAATGCTGCAGCTCAGTTACTTCAGTCTGCATGAAAAATGTCACTTTGCTTTTTTACCTAATGGCACCTGTTACACTAGGCATCAGCAAATGACATTCTTCTTGAAGCACCTCACCCTGTTAACTTCATTGGAATTTATGAACGTGGAATTGGCTAGGAAAGCTGGGGGGTTTTTTCGTAACTATTTCATTGTTGAAAGGTGTCTGGGATTGAAACACAGACTTCACCGCGTGGGGAATCCGGATCGTTTATTCAAAGGAAACGAGTTGGTTTTATACACTTCTTCAAGACACAGTGTTTCCTTACATAGCAATTTTCATTAAGCGACCTATCACACATTGCCACATCAGCACTGCACTTTCTGAATGTCCTTCTATGGGGTGATCACGCGCTGTTCACCCCTCTGTCAGCTCCCGGCAGGCTGCTCTCCGCAGGGGTCTGCCGTGTGACACCTCCTCCCCCCAGAGTCTGGTGGAGACAAGCCTTTGTGCTGCCATGTGCTTCTGCAGGCGTGTCTCACAGCCTGCAGTTCAACTCTATCCCGTTTCTTCCCATAGAAGGGTACTTGTACGAGGATGTACTGATCCTGTTTATCTTTGTTTCACCACTGTTGACACTGGAATTATGTAAGTTTGAGGAATCAGTTGTGCAACT
Source organism: Edolisoma coerulescens (assembly GCA_013397115.1). NCBI lineage: Eukaryota > Metazoa > Chordata > Aves > Passeriformes > Campephagidae > Edolisoma > Edolisoma coerulescens. The sequence continues at coordinate 5,831,291 of VWZW01006289.1, forward strand.
GGTAGCTTTTTTGTCTAAAAGGTTACAGGTGGTTTAACTTTTCATGTTGTTAGAGGGTGAATACTTTTGGTGATTAAACCACTGATGATATCGAGAGCTGGGCTTGGAGCTGAATTGGTTCTGCTTATCCAGCTCTGGGAAAGCTTGGTGTTGTGTGCTTTTACAAGGTGTCCAAATGTCAAAAGCAGGGATTTCGAAGACTGTGAGTCAGTGATCCCAACTGCTGGAATATGAGTGTGCACACATGTACAGTAAGACCCACAAGCATCCCAAGTAAACATTTTTGGTAGTAATATACTAAAAAAGTAGTTACTATGTTCTGTTTTTTGTTAGCATGTAAATGAATGCTAAGTGACTCAAGCAGGACAAAGAGGATTAAAGAACATAGGAATTACATACTGTTCCACATTAAGCTTTCTATTCTTGTGGAGTCAGTGCCTGGGAGAGCACCGGCCAAAACACAAGATGTGGGGAGCAGGACAGCTGTGCGAGAGCTAACCCTTGCGGTGGGCTGGGCTGCAGTTTCTTCCAGCTCACAGGCACCACCTCCTCTGGAGTACTCAAAGTGAGCGGGGCTGGTGTCTCTGGTATGTGATTGATGGTACCGGATGGCAGAGTGTCTCCATCTGGCTGGGAATGATGCTTAGGGCAATAACAAGGGTTGGGACACTTTCCCTTCCTTGCCTGCAGCTTGCCATCCATGGTGATGCAAACCTGGGCAGGCAGAAGATCAGGGCTGCTGGAGAGGGTGTTCTGGCCAATACCCAGCTGTGCTTCTGTCCAAGAACACTGAGACCCACTAAAGAAGGAGCAAGTAAAATGAACCAAGAAGAGCGAGGAACAGTCTGACTTCAGAAGTGGACTCCTAGGGAAGAGAACATTCAAACTGTCTGAACACAGATCTTTCCCCATTTTCTGGCCCAAACTCTTCATGTACTCGGCACTGGTGAGGTCACACCTTGAATCCTGTGTCCAGTTCTGGGCCTCTCAGTGCAGGAAGGACATTGAGGTGCTGGAGTGAGTCCAGAGAAGGGCAGTGAAGCTGTTGAAGGGTCTGAGCGCAAGTCCTGTGAGGAGCAGCGGAGGGAGCTGGGGTTGTTTAGCCTGGAGAAAAGGAGCCTTGGGGGGACCTTATCACTCTCTACAACTCCCTGAAAGGAGGGTGGAACCAGCTGGGGGTTGGCCTCTTCTCCCAGGCAACTAGTGACAGGACAAGAGGAAATGGCCTCAGGCTGCACCAGGGAAGGTTCACCTTGGACATCAGGAAGAACTTCTTCACTGGAAGGGTGATTAGACATTGGAACGGGGTGCCCAGGAAGTGGTGGAGTCACCATCCCTGGAAATGTTTATGAAATGACTGGATGTGGCACTTAGTGCAATGGTTTAATTGGCACGGTGATGTTTGGTCATTGGTTGGACTTAATGATCTTGGAGGACTTTTCCCACCTTAATGATTCTGATTTTCACATCAGGGGATTTCCTGAGTCTGTGGTTTGTCTTTGTAATAACTCAGTTTAGGTCTTTCTTCTGAGGGCTGATATCATCTTCCCTGAAGTCCTCTGGACTTCTTGCATCCTCAGCATCAGCTGGCAAGGAGTTTTGTCAGTCTGTGATTTGTGTGAAGAGCTGCTGCCTTTCCCTTGCTTTGAACCTGACTCCTACAAGCATGTTAGGGCTCCTGTGTCCTGTATTGGAAGAGACAGTGAGCAGCTAATACTGGTTATACCTCAGTTTTACTTCAGTCTCCAGGTTTTTGTCTTAAAGCTGTTCCCTACCTTTTATTACTTTATTGCCTTTGAACTGCTTCCAGTAATACACATTTTGGGGATGAAAGAACCAAATCTGCACAAAGACCTCACACTGTCAATGGATCATGGTGGCACAGCAGTGTTTCAGTTTGTATCCTCTGCTTTTTTCATAGTTCCTCACATTTGATTTTCTTCTTTCGCTGCACTGCAACACTGGCTTGACTCTATTAATAACAGGTTTGTTTCCCAAGGACTCACCCCTGAGGGTCATGGTTAGGTCAGGAACCCAGCATTGTATATGTATATACCCTGCCTACAGGGCTGGGATTGTTTTACTTTTATCCATGATAAAAACATGAAAAAGACTTCTCCCCCTTCCTGAAGACTGAAAGAAGGTAATATCCTGTTGTGGGAAAGGATGAATACTTTTCTCACAGAAAATTGCGACTTTGCTGACCAAGGTGTGGGAAGAGGAAGAGTAAACTGCTCTTGCTTCCTGTCCAGTTCTGTAATTTTTGTAGAGCTGCTTGTGAATGTGATCACATTGTCACAAATGAATGGGCTGTTCTACAAAAAGTAAAGAGTTACTTTTTTGGGGAAATGTCATCTAAAATTAATTTACTTATGCCTGTGTTAGATAATAACAGATGCTAGGTGGATATACGACACAGAAATATTACCATACATGAATATTGCACAAAATATACCTAGATATTGTTCCTTTGTGTTGCACTGCTAGAGAGCAACTGTGTTCCTGGTTTATTAGGCTAGAAAGGATAATTAATGGTCAGTAACTTGGTGCTGGATTACTCAGTTGCTCCCGTCCAGTATTAAGTGTCCCGTGCAGTGTGGATTTCAAATAGGAATTGTGTTACCCATGTGTTGATCGGGCGGATGCTGCCTGAATTCTTACCTTGCTACTTCTTCAGTTGGGTTTTAACAAAACACCATTCTGTAAATTGTAAACTAAGTTACTAATTCTTTGAAAAGGAGAAACAGAGTCTTTCATCAGGATGAGGTTTCATGCAGTGGGCACCTGAGGTCTTAAGCCACAACTGCTGCCTGTCACCTTGGGTCAGCTATGGTACACAGTTTGTAGTTTTGGCTTTTAGTGAGACAGATGCTCAAACTAGAAAAATGTCTCAACTTTGAAGATATAATTAGAAAAACACCTGTGACTAGCTGCATGTCTTGGCTTTGTATTTTTTCCCTCTTCTTGAACATCTTTTTCTTGACAACCTGCTTTCAAAAAGAATATACTGATTGCCAGTGTTTGAATTTTTTTTTCCTTTCCCATAGTCTTCTCAAGAGGCTTTTAGGATAGAATATGATACCTTTGGTGAACTGAAGGTCCCAAGTGACAAATACTATGGTGCCCAGACTGTTAGATCTACAATGAACTTCAAGATTGGAGGTGTTTCAGAAAGGATGCCAGTAAGTACTTCAAATCTGTATTCTCTTCTTCTCTAGATTATGTTCTCTAGAGGATGTGAAAGTGAATACCTTCTTCTTACACTTTTGCTGGAAGTGTGAGCAACTTTGAATTTTAATTAAAGGTAGAAATTTCATGGCAATATATTATTGTGGTAGAAATATTTCTTGTTGCATTTAAATAAATTGGAAATTGCTTTTGAATAATTTTATGGTGTTGCTTTATTTTTTTAATAACCTGTATGAATAGAAATCTGTCTTTCATCTTTACAAAGATGAAAAAGCAAATGGAATAATTTGTGTGATGTAGCATTTATATAATTTGTTATTGAAGTTGTCTAGCATAGCGTGAGTTGATATAAACTTATGATGTGTAGCTGTGCATAGACCATTGATGTGCACATGCTTTTACATATACTGACTTCCCACGTACTGAAATGCGTTAGTTTTCCCTCAAAAGGCTGTTTTAGAAATGGAGCCAGTTCTGTTCTAATACATGTAACTTTTGACACACAGAGCATACCTGGGCTTACGAAAACATCTGTGTTCTGGACTGCCTGGATGAATGTTCCTGTTAGTGGGAGCATAGGTCAAGATGGCCTGATTGCTCTCTGGTTTGGCTGATGGACTACTGCTGGATTTAAGAGCAGGAGTTGGGTTTAGAAGTACACATGTGCTATAAATTGCTAACGTGTCCTTTGGGGGAAAGAAATTGTGTATTTAAACTTACCCTTGTGTCTCAGGTCCAAGTTATAAGGGCTTTTGGCATCTTGAAGAGGGCAGCTGCTGAAGTAAATCAAGACTATGGTCTCGACCCAAAGATTGCTAAAGCCATTGTACAGGCGGCAAATGAGGTAGGAACCAGCTGTTCAAAATACTGGAACTGATACTTATTTTTGTTGAGCTTTTCACAGGAGATTGGGGGATTTCATTTCTCACATTGTTAGAGGAAAGCATTTCCTGTTGGTAAATCTTCTTTTCCAGAGATCGTTTACTTAATATAATATTTTACTGTTTTCTTTCTTGCATGTGAAGAAATGATAGAATGTTTAAATGCATGTTGATAAATGCCACCCAAGTGCAGAGAGTTTTGAGTGACCATTATTTGAGGTATGATAATACCAGGTGTTTTGCTTTGTGTATATCAACAGATTTGTTTATATAGAAGCATTTTTAACAGAGTTTTCTTGTCCTGACTAGCTTAAAAATATTTCAGTGTTGGTAGAAGCTGTATCCTCTTCCTACCAGCTGTAGCACCTTAAGTCCCAAGACCCAATAGCTTTGGAGAACTCTAGAACATGTCCAGGCTCTTCTTGTTGTTTCTAGGGTTCCCCTAGTTAGAGGTGGATTAGAAGTTTTGGTGGATTAAGGCTCCTTAGTTTGGAGCCATAAATACTGAAAGTTGTTTGTGGCTATTTTTGTTGTGTTTTAAAAACACCCCTGCTATGATATCCTTTCTCTCACCTCCAAAATAATTTTCTGATGCAACTTAAATAGAAAGAGGAATCTTAATTGCTGTTGGAGGTTGGAACATTGCTCCTGTATAAGATGGGAAATACAGAAGATCCTCTCTTGAAAAGCATGATTCCAGGAGGACTGCTGTATCCTGATAATCTGTTATCTGGCCTCAGAGTTGTGACAACAGATCCTTTGTTTTTCTGAGGCTAATATGCATGGGGGTGATACTTGTGAGCACAGATTTGGTTGGGCACTATCACAAACGCATCTTTAGAAAACTCTCTGAATGTGTCTAATTTTCAACAGGCTTCAAAAAATGTTGATCAAACAGGAGATTGCCTTACAGGAAGGAGGTGTTTGATACTAGCAACCATCTGCTGGCTTTGTTGATGCAATATGTAATGTCTACAGGTGTAGGTCTGCAACTTCCCTGTATGGAATTTCTTTATTGAGAAATATCAGTGTCCAATTACACAGAGAAAAGATGTAACCTAAGGCACCTTTTAAAAATATTTTCTGTGTCTGTAGAACATGAAATCAAATTCTGTATATCTCTGTATTTCTCAATTCAGTGTCTTCAAAAAGCATAGCAAATGTTTTTTTCCCTTTTAATATCTGGTATTACATAGAAATGTCTTAATTAGTCTAGTGTAAATTCACTAATGTTATATGTAGATTTAAAAATGTAATGGAGAGCATAATTTTAATTATGCCGTAAAATTTTCAGGTTTAATGCTTTGACTGTTTTTTTCTTGTGGAACAACTTTTCTTTCTTTTTTCTATTACAGGTAGCTGAAGGAAAATTAAATGATCACTTCCCTTTGGTGGTGTGGCAGACTGGGTCTGGAACTCAAACCAATATGAATGTCAATGAAGTCATCAGCAACAGAGCTATTGAGATAATGGGGGGCACATTGGGAAGCAAAAAGCCAGTGCATCCGAATGATCATGTTAACAAAAGCCAGGTTGTTACACTTGTATTATACTGCTTTTAATTTCAAAAGTTTTGTGTCTGTGAATTGTGAATTTTGAGTTTTCTTGTATCCACTGTTTAGATTAAAAAAAAAAAAAAAATTGGACAACTGTGGAAAAGTGGACAACTTTGGCAACAATTTTCTGGTTTTTTCAGTTTAAATTAACTTTTAAGATGTTTGTCAGTGACAGGATGATTAAAAACTGAACTCATTCAAGATTGATAAATTCACACAATATATTAGACACAATATATTATATAAATATAAATATATAGATATATATAATATAAATTCACACAATATATTAGGTGGCCTTGTGACAACCACTGCTACAGTCTTAAAGATGTTAAATATAGGTCCAGTTTCTAAAAGTTGGATCATGGTAGACATTTTTATTATACTTCTCTCTTACACTTCACCTACCTTGAAGGAAAGATTAAGCCACTGACTTGGTTGTGTTCCTTCCTGATCCTTTGTGCTTACTCAGTATTCTGTGAACTATGGACTTAACATTATCAAAGCAACACATGCGTGTTTTAAAGTCACCTACAATTCCTTTAAAATCATCTGTCCATTCATTAGCCATCTCTCATAACTACTGTAGTAATTCCTTTTCTTATTTTTTGTCCCAAGGTTGTTTTGAACAATCTATCACATTTAACTTTCTGTGTGTGTAGTCATAAAAGGTTGATTAATCAATAAGGAACTGACCTTGTGGAACACCCCTAAGTTGCTTACTCTTAGTTTAGTTTCTAATCGTTTATGCGATAAAGAGAATAAAGCCACACATATACATCTTACAGCAGCAATAGTGAGAAAAGCTTGTAAATCAATTTCTTGAATTTTCTCCACAGAGTTCAAATGACACTTTCCCAACAGCAATGCATATTGCTGCTGCCCAGGAGGTTAATGAGATCTTGTTACCTGGACTAAAGAAACTACAGAATGCACTCGAAGGGAAATCCAAAGAGTTTTCCCAAATCATAAAAATAGGGCGCACTCATACGCAAGATGCTGTTCCACTTACACTTGGACAGGTAAAAAAAAACCAAAACTATGCATTTCTTTGGAAAATTCTTGTAAATGTCTTGGAGGAAATTAAGTCAAACTTAAGGATGCCTAAATTAAGTTGATCATTTAAGATAAAATATAGGAAAATGGCTGAATCTCCAGTCTGAGTGTTTTCACTCTGTACTGGAATTTGCTGGGTATGCTGTACTCCAATACATGCGTCATAATTTTTCTTGATTTTTTTTTTTTCCATATGTGTTTTACTTGTAAAAGTAGTAAAATATAAATGATTTTTAAATGATGTTTCATTACCAGATAGTACAGCACAGTTTTTCTGTTACACTGACATTGCAGGGAAGAGGTAGTAGTAGTCTATAATCTGTAAATTTATGTAAGTTATGTTTTGCCAACATACAAAACTAGTTACTAAGTATTTAGAATGAAAATCTTCGATACATGATCTTGTGTGTATGTATGTGTGTGTATATATATCTATATCTATATCTATATCTATATATATATATATATAAAAAAAAGATGGCGCATCTTATCATATTGTCAGGAGTGGCTTATATTACAGTAATTTAGTAATGAATTAAACTGAATTGATAGAAATCCAGGTTGAATTTGTGGAGTTTTTCCAAGAATGCACAGGTGGGGTTTTTACTGACTAAAATTAAGTGAACAAAGCCCAAGATCCATTTCTCTGTTTGTACTTTGAGAGCATTAGTGTAATCTTGGAGCTGATTTACTATGGAATCAGATCCTGCTAAGTACCTAACTGAGATAAAAGGCAAGAGAAAGATGCATTATATGTACATTTTTATATATTCAGATTGTTTTTATGTATAATTGTTGGTAGCGTGGGAGCAGTCTTTTAATAGATGTATACTTCCCCTCTTAATGAAACATGCTTAGATTGGGTGCTCTCAGTTTTTTAAAGAAATTAGTCAAATTGTGTTAAAAATCTAAAGTAATCTAGATGCTTGTTCTTGGTTGTTGTCTTTGTTCCTTAACTTCATCCTCCTTTCTTTCAAAGGAATTTAGTGGCTATGTGCAACAAATTAAATATGGTGTGGCTAGGATTGAATCTGCCATGCCAAGGGTGTATCAGCTGGCAGCTGGTGGGACTGCAGTTGGCACGGGATTGAACACAAGGATTGGCTTTGCTGAGAAAGTTGCTGCTAAAGTGGCTGAACTGACTGGTGAGGAATAATCCTTGGGAGTGAGTTATCAGTAAAGCAGCATATGTAACATACAGTCAAATTCAAACTAAATCTTTCCAGTTCCCATACTTCTCATAAGCTTAAGTTGTATTTATATTACAACATGAAACTTTTGTTAATGCCATGTGTTATATGCCTTCTGCTTCGGACTTTTTGTGCAATGTATTTTGGTAATTGTACTCAGTGCATTGAAAATGACTGAAATGATGGTGTTTATTTGAGCAAGGCTCTTTGGATATGGATAAAGTTTCAGACTTCTATTATTAGCCCAACTATAATGCTTCTGTCTTGATCTTTGCTCCTCTGGCTCTCTTAATTTACAGTGACTTGGCGCAAAAGAAGGGAAAAAACATTTCCAAAGCCACTCTGTTTTTTTCATATGAAAGAGTAGAAGTTAACTGTCTGATTTTTTTGATTCTGTCTTTATAGATCTTAAAACTTAATTTACAGTGCAATTGAGTTATTTGATCTGTAAACCAGATCTTTTGTGTCACAGTATCAGTTTTCAAAATGCCCGCCAAACAAATGTGTACATCTGTCGTTTACATTTGCTGTAAAATCTGAAATTGCTTCGTGACAGTATTTTTGTTTTAATGGATCTATTATTCACTGTCTTTCAGAGGGTCAAGACTTTCTTTTACCCTGACAGAGAAGTAATTTGCTGTGAACAACAGCTGCCAGGAGCAGTACAGAGCATGTTTTGGTGGTGTTGGGAAGCTTTTCCATGTCAGCGGAATGTTTTGTGTCCTGTATGGGCAGGTTGTATGAACAGGGCAGACTCCTGAAGTTCCTCATGCCCTTAAAGAGGCTGGTTATTGGGGAGGACAAAAGGAAAAGTTTGGATGAGAAGGCAGCTGTGCAGTTCAGAAGCCCATGCAAATTGGTGGGATTTGGTGTTTGTCAGGAAGTGCAAAACACTAGAAGTTACGGGAATTGTGCTGCTCTCCTTCGAACTGGTGTTGAAAGCTCAGATCAGTGGTTCTGGGGGCAGGAGTCCAGCCCACACACAGTCCTTAGTGATGTCTCTAATTTTTTACAGTCCCATTCTGCTGGGACTGTACTGCAAGGGCAAAGTCCCGAAGGAATGGTTTTCATCATGGAACCTAGGCTGACATCTCAGGCATTTAATTAACATAAACAGAGCTGTTACTTCCATTGCTCCTGTGCTCTTGCTGTTGGCAGGCATCCTCCTCAGTCTGAACCAGCTTTCCCATGTTCTGGCTGGTTTATTGTTCCCTTCCAATGCTGATACTGAGATAGTTCTTTTTCTCTAAGTAGCTAATTGCATTGTGATTACTTCTTACTTACCCTAATGCCTGCGCTGTGCTGCAAAAACATCTATTTTTATAAGTGAAAGCATCACAGCAATTAACAATCTAACATATCTAACTTGATTTAATGCAAGAAATACCTAAGTTGGGCTAACTTCTGAAAGATTATTGACATTCACAAAATACTGTGGTGCAGAAGCAATGCTTAAAATGCAGCACACTATGAAAGCTTGAAATTTGTGCCTTTTTTGTAGGTAGATACTGAAATGTTACACTCTTCTGTATTTTAGTGACTTTTATTGTGTCTTTTTGTATTTAATTCAATTTGATGAAGAAATATGTTTGTGAAGAAAGCTCTAGAGGAAAGAGATGATCTTACAGTGTTAATAATTTTTAATTTTTATTAAGCTAGTTATGTGTTTGATTGTCTGGTTTATGTCTGTGAGGAAGTGCTTCACTGCTTTAATGTTTACACTCTCTCCCTGTAGGTTTGCCTTTTGTCACTGCTCCGAATAAGTTTGAAGCTCTTGCAGCTCATGATGCTTTAGTGGAGCTCAGTGGAGCCATGAACACGGTGGCGTGCAGTCTGATGAAAATAGCTAATGACATTCGCTTCCTGGGCTCTGGACCACGCTCTGGGCTGGGAGAGCTCATCCTGCCTGAAAATGAACCAGGGAGCAGCATCATGCCAGGTACAGAGAAAACATACAGAGAAAAATGACGTGGCTTTTTTTTTTGTTTGGACCACTGTCTCTTAATAGATATTTACCAAACACCATCACAAATGTCAGTAAGTCCATGATTCCCTCAGGTTTTATCTAGTGCCATATTTTACCAAAACCTATGTTCCTAAAAATGCTTGCACAGCTGTATGCTGGCAAGTGTATGGGGGAGAGTAGTATCTGTAAGAATATGGCTTTATTAATCCAAGCATACTTCTCAAAGCCTTCTTTTAGAATTGCAAGATCCCTACAATTTTAGGTAAAGGCTTTTTTTAATAATCTTTAATCCGTGAATTGTAGCAATACCGTCATGTAACTTGACTTCTGTCTTCCTTGCATGATTAGTGTTATGCACTCACATTTTCCCTTCTGCAATGATCCCATTGTATGGGAGGATAAGAAAGAAAGGAATAATACCTGTAATCATTCTTTTCCTCTCCTAAAAAAGTATGTATATATGAATATTGTACATCCAAAACTATTCTAAGATTGTTCCTCCTGTGTGGTAAATTAGAAAAGAAACAGGTCAATAAGCATATCTGGCTCTAAAAAAAGCAAACAATGAATGTTCTCACTAGGATTATATCTAAAAATTAAGTCATAAAACAAACTTGTTGGGAGGCCACTCTAACTTGGTGTGTTTGTTGGGTTGGGTGGGGGGTTGGTTTTTTTTTATTTTTCTGTTTTGCTTTTTTTTCTGACAAAGTGTACTGACTTTAACACAAAGTAATTCTAACAAATCAGTAATACTTTCCTTGAGCTGAGTGAGATTTGTTAGTGATCTCCCAGAAATGCCAATTTGCACATGTAAAGACAGGTTATAATCTCTTGATTATTAAGAACTGTGGTAAGAACAACTGCTTAGCTCATGCCCATGTGATCTAGCTCTGAGTCTTGGGAGACTGCTGAAGCAGCCATTGCTCTTTTACAAATCCTAGCTGAAAATACTGGAATAGTACAGTCAATTTAATATCATTTGTAGAAATACTTTTTTTTTCTGTGGTGCACAGATACAGATGAGTAAGACAAGTTACCTCTGACAAAACATTTTCTATTGAATGTGATTTGGTAAGTGGCTGCTGGTGGTTGGTTGGTTTGTTTTTCCCCTTCCTTCTCCTTTGGTAACCTTCTTCTCCCCCTTTCACAACCAGGAAAAGTGAATCCTACCCAGTGTGAAGCTGTGACCATGGTGGCAGCCCAAGTTATGGGAAATCATGTTGCTGTTACTGTAGGAGGAAGCAATGGACACTTTGAACTGAATGTCTTTAAGCCCATGATGGTTAGTTCATAAAGTTTTACATATCTAGGACTTCATATGTAATTGTTTGTACAGTCAGATAATTAATGGGCAGAAAGCCCCTCAGTGAATACTTGAATACTGGCAGGGTTGGGGCATCTGCAGCATCCCTGGGCAACCTGTTCCAGCATCTCACCACCCTCGCAGTAAAGAATTTCTTCCTGTACCAAACCTAAATTTCCCCTCTTTCAGTCTGTACCCATTGCTCCTTGTCCTGTCACTACAGTTGCTGATGAAGAGTCCCTCTCTGCCTTCCCTGTAGTCCCCCTTCAGATACTGGGTTGATATTGCAAGGAGGGCACTGGTTATGAACAAAGGTGCCAGAATGTGCAACTAGTAATATCTGAATTCAATAACTGGTATTTCTTTCTTTGTCTTGTTAGATTAAAAATGTTTTAAACTCGGCAAGACTTCTAGGAGATGTGTGTGTTTCTTTCACTGACAACTGTGTAGTTGGAATTCAGGCCAATACAGACAGGATCAACAAACTGATGAATGAATCTCTGATGTTGGTAACAGCACTGAACCCACATATAGGTAAGTTTAAGGCTGAAAAACTTGTCAGAACATACTGAAATATTTTGTGGTAGCATTATTTTGTACACTTTATTTGTATTGTCACAATGCTTGCAAGGCCAAGTCAGGTCAAAAGTTAATTTACTTCAACATCACAAATTGCTGTTGTTAAAGTTGTGTTCTCCTTGCAGTGGCCATACCAGGGTATTAGAAAAATAACTGAGTAGAGTCAAAAAGAGATTGGGAGAATTAATGTACCCATTTTCCTAAATTCACCTCTAATAATGATGAGTGAAAGATTACAATATGCGATTATTTTAAAAGAGAAGGTCCAATAAATCTTTGATCTAAATTAATTAAGACCAGAATAACAAAATTTACTTTTGCTTTAAGTAAGGAGTTGGTGTAAACATTTGGTGTTCATTTCCTGCAAATGGAGTTAAGCAGTAATAGTAATGCCTAGCAAATAATTTTCCAAAGACTGTGTCTCACTTTTCTCTCACCTCTAATGAATCATCTGAAATTGCAAATGGATAACTTGTTGGTTTTGTTTTGTAACAGGATATGATAAAGCAGCCAAGATTGCCAAAACTGCACACAAAGAGGGGACAACGTTAAAAGAAGCTGCTATAAAGCTGGGGTTCCTTACATCAGACCAGTTTGATCAGTGGGTGAAGCCTAAAGATATGTTAGGTCCTCAGTAACTTCTGTAAAAAAAAGTGTTCTTAATATAAAAAAATAAACAAATATGATATCATAGAATCCATTAGTTGGAAAAGGCCTCTGAGATCATTGAGCCCAGCCTGTGACTGAACACCACCGTGTCAACTAGACCCTCGCAGTAAGTGCCATGTCCAGTCCTTCCTTAAACACCTCCATGGACAATGACTCCACCACCTCCCTGGGCAGTCCATTCTCATGTCTAATCACCTTTTCTGTGAAGAAATTATTTTAATGTCCACCCTAAACCTCCCCTGGTGCACCTTAAGACTGTGTCCTCTTGTCCTGTCACTTCTTACCTGGGAGAAGAGACTGACCCCCACCTGGCTGCAGCCTCCTTTCAGGGGGTTGTAGAGAGCAGTAAGGTCTCTCCTGAGCTTCCTCCGGGCTAAACCCCCTCAGCTCCCACAGCTGCTCATGGGACTTGTGCTCCTGACCCTTTATCAGCTTCATTGCCTTTCTCTGGGCTTGCTCCAGCACCTCCATGTCCTTCCTGAACTGAGGGGCCCAGGACTGGACACAGCACTCGAGGTGTGGCCTCAGCAGTGCCGAGTACAGGGGACAGTCACTGCCCTTATCCTGCTGGCCACACTATTCCTGATTCATAGCGCGGTTTTGGTCCACTTCACATGTTTTCCTGGTATTTTGGACATACGAGCTGAGCTGCTGTTATGGGGGTGATTCTAACACTGCGAGCAGGCCGTGCAGGCCCAGCAGTGGCTACAAGGGGCTGTGTTGGGGGAGAAAAGCGTCCCCGTGTGGGGGCTGCTGTGACTCCGTGCTGCCCGAGGGGCCAGTGACCCCCGCCGCCAGCCAGCGAGCGTGGGAGCTGGAGGCTGCGCCGCCGGACAGCGCTTCCCGCTTCCTGCGGCCCTTCCTCCGCGGGGCGGAGCGGGGCGGGGCCGGCCGTGGGGTTCCGGGTCGGCCGG